>OMKI01045124.1:0-10344 GCA_900302315.1 Phycis blennoides
CGGCCCCCCTAAAACCCCCCCCCCCCCAACATCCACCTTTATCTACTGCTTTGCCTTAAGTCTCCCTTAAAGCCCCCCCCCACCTCCACCTTCATCTACTACTTTACCGTAAGTCTCAATTTAAGCCCCCCTACCTGACTCCACCTTCACCTGCTGCTTTACATAAAGCCCTCCTATCCAGCTCTACCATTATCTACTGCTTTACCTTAAGCCTCCCAATCTACCTCCACTTGATCCACTGCTTTATCTCACGTCTCCCTTAAAGCCCCCCCCCACACCTACAGGACTCCCTTAAAAGTCCCCCGCACACACACACACACACACACGGCCACCTCAATGTACTGCTTTACCTTGAGTCTCCCTTAAAGTCACCCCAGCCACCCCCACCCTCCCAGACTGCCTCCCTCCATGCTGTGGGGATGCAGCGATTATGTAACCGGTGCAACCAGGACTGTGCCAGGGACACATTTCCTCCTTGTGCTTTTTAGATGATGCTCAGCACCAGGAGACGGCCTGTCATGTCTCATCTGTGATCACGTTGCCCGCCAGGCACAGAAGAAGAAGAAGAAGAAGTAAAAGAAGACGAAATGTTTTGAAAGGGCTACCGTTAAGAGACCACAGATGCGCACGCACACACGCAAACACACACGCGCGCACACACACACACACACACACACACACACACACACACACACACACACACACACACACACACACACACACACACGTGAATGTTCTCCGTGTACAGCAATGACTCTGACGCAAACGCTGGCCGCGTCCTCTGACCCGTGCACACCATGTCGACTCAGAGAGCGGGAGCGCTGTTCCGTTTGCCTTCCATTTGAAAGGTATTACATCATGTAGCACGGCTAGCACGCTATATATATATATACATATAGCATGTAGGCTAGAGCGTCGGGACGCCACAATAATGCAAACATCCCCACAAACGACTGACCCCAATGGGTTGAATACCGGGCCACATGATGCGGTTCAATTACACAACAGGCTCTTCTTGTGTCTGACTGGATCAAGCTGCATAGCTCTGTTAATGCCGCGAGTCAACCAGGAGCATGCTGCTCAGGCGCGCTATTCAGACCCGTAGACTGCACTTCATATGTGTCTGGCTATAGTGACGTGGAGTGACATTTCTTTGCGGTAATTGCAGTTGTGTGGAAGGCAATGCAGGCTTAATACAAACCCCAGGAGGAAGGCTGGCAACCCAGAGGTACTTATTATTCAACTGCAGCTGATGGGACTTCAATAAGGGTGCTCTAAGCATGCATGTCAAAGCATGTATGTATGTGTGTAATGTCATGTATACCACAGGCAGCCTTCAAAACCTAAAACATCATTTGTGGCATATTTGCCAGAGGGAAGGAGTTTAAAGATGAATACAACACGACCACGTGAGGTTTTTGTGTGATTTGTTAAGAAATTGTACATACATAAACAGAAAACAGTCTTTGGACTGCAGCACACAGTGCAACAAACATTGACAGAAAACCTACTGGCTGATGGTGTGGATTCTCGTTTGGATAGAAGCGTAATTGTTCTTGAGATTTCCATTGTACAAGTGAGCTAAAAGGGGACTTGGAGCGTGCCCCACACGTCTCTTCACTTCTTATCTTAACCGTGCTATTCCTGACTCTCTGGAAACTCTCTGTGTCTTCTGAAATCCACACGGTGGTTAGAAATCCTCTCAACCGACAACAACAACAACATGATAAACCAGATGGGGGAGCAGACTATGCTCCCCTGATGTTCAACAAAAGGCCTCCATTTGGCATTTGAAGGATCGTGACCTTGTTGGTGTCAGAAGCAGCTCTGCCAGTTAATGATAGTGAGCTGTGAATACAGGCACGTAGCAAGGACTGCTGTGGAAAAACACCCACTGAACCAGACCCACTGGACCAGACCTACTGGACCAGACCCAACTGAACCAGACCCACTGAACCAGACCCACTGGACCAGACCCACTGAACCAGACCTACTGGACCAGACCCAACTGAACCAGACCCAACTGAACCAGACCCACTGAACCGGACCCACTGAACCAGACCCACTGGACCAGACCTACTGGACCAGACCCAACTGAACCAGACCCACTGAACCAGACCCAACTGAACCAGACCAACTGAACCACACCCACTGAACCAGACCCAACTGAACTAGACCCACTGAACCAGACCCACTGAACCAGACCTACTGAACCAGACCCAACTGAACCAGACCCACTGAACCAGACCCAACTGAACCAGACCCACTGGACCAGACACACTGAACCAGACCAACTGAACCAGACCCACTGAACCAGACCCACTGAACCAGACCGCCCTATTGTCGCCAAAGCCAAGACGAGTTATTTTCAGTGTCATTTTAAAGTTCTCCCAAGTAATAAAAGTCAAAAACATGGGTTAAGAAAAACCATCCCTGGCCCGCAAGGCGCGGCCAGCCTGGTGAGCAGAGAGACGTGAGGGAGTTGAAAGCACTGCAGGTTTGTTTCTTTTTGGATTTAACTTTTACTTAACCAGGTTGGTCTGACTGAGATGTAACCCCTCTCTTACCTGGTCAACACAGCAGCATCATACCAGACAGTAAACAACTTACCACACAACAGCATGCACATTAATTTCATTGACTCAGTCAGAGAAGATGAGGAATGTGAATTTAGAACAATGGAAAATGAAGCCCAGTGGTAGAAGGACGGTCAGACGGTTTGTCTGTGTAGCAAAATGCCATTTCATTAGTATAACATAAAAGGCTCCCTTGTTTTTCTAGTAGTCACACAACTTCTACGTCGTATTCCTAATCCTCAGTAGTCAAGTAATTATATAACATAGAGCCGTAAAGGTTGCAAGTTTATGATTGAACCCAGGTAAGGACAAAAGGTTGCAAGGTTATGTACCATCTACATAATAAGCATTTGTTGCCACGACACAAAGTTAATTCTAAATTGAAGTAGCGTGCAATGGGGATATTTTGTGATCGTCTGCCACCAGGATGTGAACATTGAGTATGGTGAGGTGAAACATTCCTCCTTACTGTTACTGATTGGACATATAGAGGGGAGTCTCTTTGTACTGTGATTCCACCATATGGCTGGTGACAACTGCCTGCTGTGTCCACGGCCCCCTGTAGTGTCTTTACTGGACCAACTCACTTTAGAGACCTAGACGTTCTGTGGACCATCTCACTTTAGAGACCTAGACGTTCTGTGGACCATCTCACTTTAGAGACCTAGACGTTCTGTGGACCATCTCACTTTAGAGACCTAGACGTTCTGTGGACCATCTCACTTTAGAGACCTAGACGTTCTGTGGACCATCTCACTTTAGAGAACTAGACGTTCTGTGGAACATCTCACTTTAGAGAACTAGACGTTCTGTGGAACATCTCACTTTAGAGAAGTAGACGTTCTGTGGAACATCTCACTTTAGAGAACTAGACGTTCTGTGGAAAAAATTTCACTTTAGAGAAGTAGACGTTCTGTGGAGCAACTCACTTTAGAGAACCAGACCGTTTCAGAGGCGTCTGCCAGGGCCTTATATAAAGTATGACATCATGCCGTCACATTTAAGAGCAGGAATTAAATATTGAAAACGGCAGAGAATGCTCTCCCAAGCGGTGAGTCTGGATTACTTTGACTAAGGAAGGGGAGGGGGACACGAATGAAATATTTACAACCACGACTAAGTCGGCACAACAAAACCTTTTCATCCCATGCAGCTCCAGTAAAAGCTCACTGGCTGTGAATGGCCAGGCGACAGATGTTGCTTTCATTTGCAGTTAAAACAGTGCTTTTGTATTCACTCTGCCTCCACGCTGTAACGTACGGTTTGAGTCAAGGCACCTCTTGGTAAACTATCAACTCAATGCATTCCTCTTAAGTTCTACCTAAATAAACACAGATTTATATAGACAGCTATAGATGGCGTTCGCAGTGAGAGTGGATCTACTGGTGACGGCGGCGTGCCGATAAGACCTGCAGATAAATCAGGTCTAATAGGGAGGCCCTGTTTCCATAGCAGCGGCTGAGTTCACTCTGCGGCCATTAATACAGCAGGCCATATAGCTGTATATGTATACATCTCTCTATATTGCTACATCTCAGCTCTGTGGTTAGGGGCTATGTGATTTTGTACCTCCTTAGAATAATCCCTGCAAACTCAATTAAGTGTTTTTGCTCTCTGACTGCATACATAAAATCAATCATAGTTTTGTATTATTATACATATTTCAGAATGGTTTTCTGCATGGGGTACGCCTGTCTTCAAAGAGCCGCACCGCATTGGCAGTCCTACGGTGCGCTCGACTATATAGTGGCTGGTCCACGTGTACACGCATACCAAGAAATACTGCAGATTCCAGTGCGTGATCTACACAATGGTACATGCGGATACTGACTCGTCCCGAAGGATGCGCTGAGGTATGGGAAGAAGTCATGGGACTCGGACAAGAAATTACATAACAAAACAAAACGTATCTTTCATCTTCGTCATTTTGTTGTTGTTGCACGTAGCATATCAGGACAGACACGCGACGCAGACGCATGAGAACACACACGCAAAACACAGCAAACCCGCGCATATCAATTGACCACGCGTTATAGAGCGTCAGTACGCACGGAGAACACATGTTTACAAAGCCCTTCCCAGCTCTGGCCGTCCGCAGGCAGCCAAACACCTCGGGTGCCATGGCAACTATCACAAAAGCTTTTGTGTTTCGAAAATATTGAATTACGTCACAGAAGGGAAATGAAATAGCCAATAACGCCGTGCTATCGTGCTGTTAAAACGTTTCAGGGGGGAAAGAAGTAAGCGAGAATTGCCATGACAATAGAACTATTAACAGATCGTATGCTCCTGATCAACAGGGCTGGAGGCGTTGGAGCACTGCCTCCCTTGTGTTGTACTGCGCTCACAGAAGGACATTTTATCTCACTCTCCAGTAGAGCACAACAGGGATGGTATAACAGCTATATTAGAGGCTACCTGCTTTTGCACTAGTAAGTGATTATAAAATTCAGGAAATTGCGAAACAGCGGAGAGAACAGGAAGTCATAATATGCCGTGAGACTGCCCGGTCAACAGCAGCAACATGATAACCTTTGCTGGGGATTTTGGGGATAAAAAAAAGTTTTTATGGGGAATACCGAAAATCAATCATAGGCTTTGCGTTACGCCCAGAACACTGATAATGGATGATTTCATCGTATTATTCCTTAGGAACATACAGAAGAAGAACAAAGATAAAACTTTGAATCTATCATCTGACTCTGATGTTTGCCTCAGTAAGGTTGTCATAGATATAGTCCCAATAAATACTGACCAGTGTATATCTTTAAAAAATAATTTCCACAACCTTTAGGCAGAACAAAGCCCACACAATGCCCTGTGTCGTGGAAACATTTTAAGCCGATGCTTAAACGGAGTAGCGACCTATGCCTGTACAGAAGGTCACCTAACAACCACCAGTGGGGACCATAGTTTGCAGTCACAGTTGAATGCATTGTACACACAGCTAAGGGTTACTTCAAGTTAGCAAAACCGGTACAACAGTATTCGTGTTAGAGGACACTTGTCTAGGTCATATTGGTCCCCCTGGGCAGCCTTTGAGACGTGACTGAGTGAGGGCCACGTGCCGATTGTGTGTGATTGAGTGTGTTGTGTTTCTGTCCTGTGCCCGCAGCTCACCTGTACTCTTGCTGAGAGAAACACACAATCAGATCCCTGGTGCTGAGATGGGCGTTGATGCTCACGATCTGAAGTGCGCACACACACACACACACACAATAAAAAACAAAGGTGAACCAGTATGTTGTATTTAAATGTATGACTTTGTTATTATTGCAGTGGACAGAACATACAGTATATGGGAGGAGCAGGGTGTGGCGGTCTATAGGATCATCTTGTGTTTAAGGTGTTGGCACTGCCAGTGGAAAGTTTGAATCCCAATGTTCTAGTCTAGAACATTGGGAACAAGTCTACCTGTAGTCTGTAGTCAAAGCGACTGCAAAGCGACTCACCAGTCAATATTATGAATGTGAAGCATTAGTGTGGCTAACCTGGCTGGCGTGGATGAAGCTGAGGAGGGCCTGGCTTTCCTCCATCCCGAAGTCTGAGGACAGAACCCTGGGGGAGACAAACAGAGCACCTTAGACAAACCACAGGACCCTCATCTGCCAGCCCCCCCCCCCCACCCCCAGCGCCTGCACGACCTCGGCTGTCCCAGAGTAAAGGGCCGACGGGTCAGCAGGCCGGTCAGCAGGCCGGTCGGTGGACGTGGAAGAGGCTCAGAGACAAGAAGGAGCGAGAGAAGACCGTGACAAGCTGGAGGTCTTACAGGAGGGCTGGAGGAACTGCACAAAAACACCAACACTTTTTCATTCACCTTTTGATGGCCGCGTGTCAGGAAAAACATGTGTACTGTACACCGTCACGCAACCTAACCTCCCCTACAGCCGGGACAAACACTGTGATAACAACGTGTTAAACGGCACAACATCTGAAGCTATAACATTATGATGCCATGTTAGCGGTTTACATGTTGAGACATAACATGACTCTGCTCCCCCTGACGTGTGGACGGCCAACGGCCGCCCACAGTTGCGTCCCGCGGGTTGCCAGGACTTGCTAGAGACCATCCTGAGGGAAGAAAATACATTGAGTTGTGTTTTAGACCTGCAACACTTATCTGGTTCATTTGCATATAAGGAGCCATAAAACTGAAGTAAGATAGACTCTCTAAATACCCTTTCATGTTGTAAGTAAGTAAGTAAGTAAAGTTTATTTATATAGCACCTTTCACAGATAAAGATCACAAAGTGCTTCACAATAAAATAAAATACACAGTACAAACATAAAATACAATGAATAAAACAATTTAAGACATTAACTAAAAGTAAAAAAGTTTTCAGCTGTTTCCTAGATTCGGAGCATCTCAGAGAGAGAGGCGGGGCATTCCAAAGTTTGGGTGCCACTACCTGGAAGGACCGGTCACCTCTGGTCTTAAAGTGGGTGAGAGGGACCACCAACAATCTCTGAACCTGACGACCTCATAGTACGGGCAGGTACATGAAGTTTAATCAGGTCAGAGATGTAAACCCTGTCCAACCCTGTCCAACCCTGACCTGTCTATTACCATCCCATACCCCAACTCCAAAAAACGAGAGAGATAGAGAGACAAAGAGACAGAGAGATACAGAGAGAGAGACAGATAGAAAGAGACAGAGGACACGTGAATGCGTGTCCCAATTACACACTCACACCTGCACAGAAAAAAATGCCTCTGCTCGGATACACTTGACTAGCTGCTCTTGCACGTGTACACAAATACTGCAGATTTTTTCTAATATGTGATTCACAATATGTGACACGCAAATATGTCCCTAAGGCAGTCCTGAGTTTACCGAATCTCACGACCATGAAGTCATGGCACACGGACAACACACACAGAGGCATGCAGGCACACACACAAAGCGCGGCAATGCACACACATCAATTGATCTTGCCCTCCTGCAGTGACCCCTGGCTGGTGCAAAGGGCCATTGGCCCCTTTACAGGTGACCGGTCTGACAGAGTGTCGTGGTTCAGCACCACAGGAGTGCACTGCCTCTGGCCTTTTCATCTGCGTAATGGGTCAACTCTTTAGCTTTTGGCACATACCTAGAAAGTGCACGTGTACATTACGGCACAAGATATCATTCAACATTACATGTTAACATGAAGAACAACGGAACAAGATCCCGACTCTGTCAGCAATATATCAATAAAAAGGTAAACATTGTATTCTTTGGGATTGACCACAGAGCACAGCCACTATAATCAAGTCTGACATCAAGTGTCACCAGATGTAAACCATATCATTTTACTAAGGCCACCGCGGGGTGAACCTTCACATTGTTGGCGTTCCCCCCCACTGTGACGTAACTTGTCGTAACCACCACTGACAGAACAGGTCTCTGCAGATCCCGTCTGCCTCCGTCTGCCCACAGGATGCGAGCCCACGCTGATGTCAGGGGCAGACAAGCATGAGGAATGTCTGACGAGCGGTTGAGCGGTTAGGCTGTTTGCTCTGCACACCGCGCTCTGTGAAGATAACAGACGCGCTAACGGACGCGCAGACGTGAGGCCGCGGGCCACGCGCTCGGCCGGACACGCGCGCGTGTCCGCGGGAGTGCAGCACACCGACGCTGCAGACCCGGCGTACCAACACACACCTGCGGGCTTTTGTGTCATCGCTTTGTACATGTGACCCGGTAGAGAAGCCCCCGCGGCGGGAGGGAAAAAGCAAACAGTATCCCTGTTCCTGGGAAGGAGATAAGAAACCTGCAGCACAGAGAGAGTCAAGCACAACCACAAGGTCGACCAGATTAGTGAGACAGGGGAGCGCAAGGTAAAGCGCACGCACGCACGCACGCACGCACGCACGCACGCACGCACACACACACACACACACACACACACACACACACACACACACACACACACACACACACACACACACACACACACACAAAGCCTCTATGTGTGGTGAGCCAAGAACAATTGATACAAGACCATCCAGGGGGATTCTTTGTCTGGAAAAAATAAGGTTTAGTAATGGACAGACAGAAAGCTGGTTGAAGTGAGAATACAGAAAGGTGATGAGACTAAGAGAGAGAAAGAGAGAGAGAGAGAGAGAGAGAGAGAAAGAAAACACCACCACTGGCTTGGTGGTGGGGGTGGGGGTGGGGGTGGGGGTGGGGGTGCCTTCTCCTGCAGGAGGACCCCCACAGGGGTAAAGGCTACCTGCTGAATGCTTGGAGCAGCTGTGTCACCATGGGGAGCAGCTTGTGTAAACAGGCCAGCGCATCCTCGGCCGGCGGGGGGCCCCCCCCCGGTACAGTCCTCAGCATGGTGCCAGGGTCAAAGTGCAGCGCCGCGAACAGGGCCGAGCTGGAGAGGCAGCAACACGGATTTTCAGCAACGTGTTGGGCTATCGGTGCTATATAGTCGATTACATATTACTATTACATATTACTGTTACATATTACTATCACAGAGACGCGCTCCCCTTCCATCACCACCCACAGCTACTTTGTAATCCCTTTGTCAATATTTAAGGCGTCAAACCGGCCGGACTAGTGTGCACAGCTGAGATTAAAACTTAGCATTGGCACATTGGCTTTGTCCCACCTTATCTGCCACACGTTGGCCCAGATGTTCTCAAATAGCGCCCACACTTCCTGGTGGGAGACCTGAAGGGACAGGGCCTGTTTCCCCTCATGGTCTGACATCATGGCATCGTCGACGACTGGTTCGTCTGGAATGTGCTCAGGCTGCGCAAGCACGCGCACACACACACGCACACGCACGCACGCACGCACGCACACACACACACACACACACACACACACACACACACATGTGCGTCCACACACATGCACACACAGACACACACACACAAAGAGCATGTTGTGACAACAGGATGGTTGTAACATGAACTTGCTGGTCGGTTTTAGTGACATGGATTAAAAAAAACAATGGCTGTTCAGAGCCCTTGGGTCCTTGGACACAATGTGCAAAGACGGAAGGGAGACTGAATGAATGAATGTGAAATTGTACAGCAGAACTCTTCATTAAAGGGGAAAACAATTAGTATCTGCAATTAGAGTTGAAGCAGAGTAGCACTCGTGGCATAACATTTCTAGATGGTCAATTATCATAAATCCCATAATACATAAAAAATACGCCGTGTTAGATATCATGTATTATCGACCCAGCAGTCCTACTATGCTATCGCATAACTTCTGGGGTGGGATGGCACAGATGCCGCCTCCTGCAACACGATCGGTCGACACCGATAGAAAGTGGAACACCGCGAACAGAATTCCTCGTTCACGCAGATTTACGCATGTCTGTTATCAGACGTTAGATCAAGAGTCTAGCGAGTCTAATTTCTGGGAGGATCCATAAGGTGGATCCTCTTTGTGAACCACGTGGTTATGTTTCAGCCCACCTGGGCTGCCAGCTGGCACTCGATGGCGTCCAGTGTGGCGATGGCGGTGGAGACCCGGCCTCCGTAGCTCTCCTTTGTCTTCCCAAACCCATCCAGCAGCTCACCGGCCTCACGCAATGCTGCAAGCACAGAGTCCTGCTCCAAGGTTTTACCTAGGGGGAGACCGCCACACACACACACAGGCGCACGCACACACACACACACACACACATGCACACACACACACACACACACCCACGGCCATATACAGTACACTACACACACACACCCACCCACGGCCATATACAGTACACTACACACATACACACACATCTACGGCCATATACAGTGCACTACACTAAC
>OMKI01045126.1:0-10000 GCA_900302315.1 Phycis blennoides
TGGCTAAAATGGCTGCTGTAGATATCAGAAATGTCATATATATATATATACACAGTATATACTGTGTATATATATACACACACACACACACACACACACACACAGCACTTGTATGCAGATTGGGTCAAGGTTGCCTATGTGGGCTATCTGCATTTAGAACCAAGGTAAGGAGGTCACAGAAGTTTCCCTGTCTATCTAGACCATGTACTGGCTGGCATTCGAAACACAAAGTCCTATTAAGGGCATATCTCTGGGAATGTAATAACAAGTCTCATTTAACCACTCTTGCTTAACTTAATAGAACCTAATGGAATGTTCCGTAATTGTTTTGTATGAGGTACTGGTTTTCTCCTCAGTGGGGACAAGTACGGAAAGTCTTTCAGTCTGAGGCTATAGTGGCAGTCGTAATGAACACAGTCTCCCACCTTTTCATCCCCATATGACGGCAATTGAACAGCGTTTTGCACAAAGCACTTTACTTTGAGACACTCCGTTCAACGGGGGGAGAACAACAAAAGCCATGAGGGCCTTGAGAAACCATGACATCCCACCAGAACTAGTGCATAAACCTGAATACGGGTCTCCACACTGGCCACTACAGTCTCCCATCACTAGGGTCTGGACCCCAGGACACACACACACACACACACACACACACACACACACACACACACACACACACACACACACACACACACACACACACACACACACACACACACACACACACACACGTCAGGAATCGGATGCCCGGATGCTTGGTTACAATTGCACAAGCAAACACGTGCTGGCAGCAAAATGCAACAGGTGTCACATGTCCAGTTCAAACAAGAAGCCGCTCTCATGAGTGAACTGGTTGATATTTATAAATCCTCACCGGCAACAAAGGGGCAAGGACATTGTCAAACCATGCAATGCATTGGTAGCCATATGGGTTTTGCATGTTGGCGAGAGGAAACGTTTTGCATACAAGCCCAGTCATGAAGCTTTGTTTGCATTGAAAGCAATGACAAGAAAAAGAAAAGGGATGGGTGGGATTACTTCCACATTCTGCCTTAGGCACTACAGTGTTTCTTTGTAGTGAGTGACATAGTTGTCAATGGAGGCCTTATGAATGGCTGGATGAAAAAAGCTATTAATGGGAGGGGTATTACCATGGCTTTTACCAGCTATTCAGTAAAGGTTAACCGCAAACTCCTTGAGGCAGTAATCGTTGTTGTGTGTGTGTGTGTATGCGTGTTTCGAAAACTCAAGACTGGGTGAGCATGCAAAGGATCAATGAGGAGTGGACTCAAGCTGATGCTGGCACAGTACACTTCCTCAAACCATATGGCAAGCGGTGGCAAATGCTCATTCATCTGTGCAGGAAGATACATCCGACTGTCTGAAGGAGGGGACAGGCACATAGCTGCAGGCTTGCATTCAAGCCCCGAGTGAAAAGTGTTTAACGGAGCCTATTTCTGTTCATGAACCATGATCCATGACCATGAACACAGTAGCAGACATGCTCTAAAGGAGGGGGATTGGAGTCTTGACTCCCAGGTGATATGCCAGGTGTGGGGCAGATATTGTGAAGACCTGTTTGCATCTGCAGGAAAATCCTAAATGGCCCTTTTGTACTCCATGAACCTCTAGGCTTGGATGCCTTAGCCCACGATTGGCTGAGGGGGAGGCTGTATACCTTTGCGCCCCTACATCTGATCCCGGTTGTGCTGGACAGGACCAGGTTAGCAGAACACCATCTGGCTTCTGATCCCCCCATATTGGCCCAGATATCCTTGGTTCAGCCTCCTGATGCCTCTTCTATCAGGGCCTCCCTGGCAAATGTCCATGTGGCCGGACTTGATCTCTCAGACAGAGAGGTACTCTCTGGCACCCAGATCCGGAGTGCCTCGATCTTTTGGCTTCTGAGCGGGGACAGTGGCCTGCCCTAGGTCTGCCGGGGGGTGTGGTTAACACTGTGTGAGGGCGATCTTGAGCCAGAGTCATGCAGTGTGCCGCTAGTGCTTTGATACCTGCGGTCTCTTTTGGATGCTAAATTAGCTGCCCCTACACTGAAGGTATATTTGAGATTTCTGCCTGCTATGTCGGGTTCCCAGAGGGCTCTGTTGGGTTTCCCCTTGGTGGCCAGGTTTATGAAGGTTTTTTGTCGACTACATCCGGTTCGGGCTCATGGAGTATCAAGCTGGGATCTTAGATACCCCCCCGCCGGTGAGTCGGAGGCATCAGTCAGTGTGATCTGCCTGGTCAGGGCTTTGGTCGCTGACCGCCATCTTGGGTGTTTCCTTGAATTCATTAGAACGTAAGCACACCCTGTAATTGGCTACCATACAGTTCCTGTGTCCTGGCATCGGGGTGCCCAATAAAGCCACCTTAGGTGGACTGTGGCAAGTTCAGTGCTATACGACCAGAGATGTTTATCCATTGGGAACATCTGAAGAGTCCAACACCTTCAGTTTGATTGCTTTTTAGTGCGCCAACTGTTTAGTGCAAAGGTAAAGGAGAGGAGTGCTGCTGCCCGACCGTCTCCACCACAGGTGTACACCGCTAGACACAAGTGATTGTGTCTTTAGTCCCCCGCATCACGTCGCTCATTACAGCAACACTGTAATGCGTACGGTAACGTTCAGTCAACATGCCCGAAAATTATTTTTAGTACGATTGTTTTGACCACGGATAGCAGCACTTTGACCCAACATAACATTATCTACAGCTGTTTGGGTAATCCACTTGCGGCAATTTCATTAGAATAAAATTACATAACTTGACTGAACTTCATGTGAACAAAACTTTAATGAATTCAATCGCGTGTGAAAATGATTTCCGCCTGAGTCACCGCAGAGTTTCACCAGCATGGTGGTGAACACAACAACTCCCACGTTCCCACGTTACTTCCTGACGTCATCAAAAAACATAAATTGTCATTGTTTTGACTAGCGGCTATACCTTTCACAAAGAGTTAAAGGTACTGCATTGAAAACTGCAAAGAGTTTTCAATCTGTTCTACACAATCAAATATGTACGATACTATCTTTTATCAAAGGATTTGACAGGCTTGCTAAGACTCTAGGTTAATTGTTGACATCATCTACTGCATGTCGATCAGCCATTTTCAACTTCCTAAATTAGGTAGTTGGCGAGCAATAGGCGTCCATTCTATTCTAAAGTGTTAACCAGCTCTCATAACTTTGTTTGGTCCACACAAGCGTACACAAATGGCCCTGGCTAGATAGTTTTCTCCAATAGTGCCCACAAACGAATAAATCAAACAAATAAAGTTTCGATTTCTTTCCACACTGCTGCACATGCTCACGGAATAAGAGACTGAGACACATGCAGTTAGAATTCTGAACAAAGTTAGTCAGTGTATGTTAAGCTACCAACTGAATGCTGAATTAAAGGAGAGGTCCAGGATGTTTCAACCTGGGCCCAATGGCTAATTTGGGGTGTAAAGAATGAATGTGGACATCCATTTACATTTACATTTAGGGCATTTAGCAGATGCTTTTGTCCAAAGCGACTTACAAAAGTACATTTGTCTGAAGAAGGTGAAACACTTCATTGCTGCTAATACAGTCAGAAAGTCACCAGAACAAGTTCTAAGCATTCAAATTGCTAGTGAACAAGCGAATCAATTGAACCACAATTGAAATTGTGGTTCAGTATTCAAGAATGCAGTAGCCGCAATCTGTGAAAAGGGCATCAATGTAAACCTTTGGGGGAATAGAGCTTGTTAATGTACAGTATGTCTTCTAAATAATTTTGTTTTGGCTCAGCTTATATTCCGCCATAAAAGGATCCCTAGAGAGAAATATACAGTTCGATTCATCCGATCTGGTATGTGTCCATCCAAGTCTCGCTCGAGGAGAGAAATCCCATCTCATGGTCACACAATTTAGAATGATCACACCATGCCTCAAACACAGCCACCATATTCACTTCAACTGCATGCCTCTCCGTCTCCAAGTCTTTGATCGTGCGCAGTGGCTGGTAAATACAGCATCCAAACGTGTGGATTTATTCATTTCTGGGCCCTATTGGACTACCTAGCCTATGCTAGTATGTGCTTACTTGTGTTGAACAAAACAAACAGTCTGTGCATCCTCAAAATATAAATGGGAGCATTTGTTCGAGTGCATATACATTTATTCTGCACTTACACTTTCTCTGGACATTCGCCAGTCAGTTAAACAAAGTAAAAAAAAAAAAATAAGTATTTGCCTTGTACAATAGTGCTGCTGTGCAATTTGAAACTTTACACAATGTACAAACCACCTTTTTAGTTGTACGGTCATTCACAGCACACCCATACATTCAAAGCGGCGTGTCTTCATTGGACCTTTAAGCGGGTCGTGTTTCCAACAAGAGCTCTCACAGCCACGCTATAACCTCCAGCACTGCTCCAAACCTCAGGGCCGGTCACCGGCACGCAGGACACTGAACACAGAGCGAGACCTGACGCCCACGCTGGCCGACCCGCCGACCCGTCTGGAGTGTGGCTTTACACCGAGGCTCTGCTGCGACCGGGTCAGGGCCGGACCAAGAGTGGGTTCGAAATCCACGGACTTCCTCCACGCAGCATTGATGCGATTGCGGTTTTGCTTTTTGAAGCGTCGCCCTCATGAAAACATGTGTTTTAACCAATTAGAGCATTTTGGAAATGTAAGAAATGTAATATATATATATGGAAATGTAAATATATATATATAAAAACCTTTTTTATTGGCGCTGACGGTCGCAATTTCCCTCAGGGATCATTAAAGTATTTCTGTCTGTCTGTCTGTCTGTCATAAATGGTTGCCGTCCTGAGCCCTGCAGCATGCCCTCACACCACGGTCCCCCCTGCGACCTATAGCAGCGGCAGGTAGCTTATCATGACCCCTGCAGAACAAAGGTTTCTGTCCCAACCCGCTGCAGTCGACATGCACATCACCTCCGACTTCCGGAGAGAGAGAGAGGAGATTAGGGTGAAACGAGCAATGGCGAGGGGGTTAATCACATCTCTCAACACCATCTATTTAATAGTGGCGTGTGCACGTGTGTGCGTGTGCGGTGTGTGTGTGTGTGTGTGTGTTAACATTGGATGAACCAGTAAGTGTGTAACCTCAATGTAACAATTCCAAAGAGCTTCTACCCCCCCAAAAAAAAGTCCACTTCAAAACAATGGAAACTACCGAAAAGGGAGCGAAAGCCACATTTGAAGAAGATCTGCCCGGCCCAAGTCTCAGCGGCTACCTCCCACCTGTGTGTTCAGGGGCCCGTCTCACTGTGATAGCACTTTGTTTAGGTAGAAATACACACATCAAGTCCAGGTATGCGTTTCATGTAGCGGTGAGAGGAAGGAAGCCCCGCTGAGCCATAAAGCAGGTCGCCCCGGGGGGTTTCTCTTCAACCTCACCCCATATGGAAGTGTTCAGCGCAGGCCCCCGGAAGGCCTCTAGCAGGCCCCCAGCAGGCCCCCAGCAGGCCCCCTGCAGGCCCCCAGCAGGCCCCCGGCAGGCCCCCGGCAGGCCTCCAACAGGCCCCCAGTGGACTCGGCGGGGCCCGCATCCCCAAGTCCACTGTAACCCCGACGCTGAGTTTTATACAAGTCACACGTCATCAAAAAGACAAAAAGGGTAAACAAGACACACGACTGTTTTTACCGTAAACAGTCCTCGGACAGAAACAGAAATCCCACGGTCTTCCCATGCGGTTACTGCCAACTGCCAACAGCACAAGTAAACAAGCACACCTGGACCACGTCGCGAGATGGGAAAGAAAAAAAAAAAAGTGAAAATGAAACGGCGATTAAAGAGTTACTCAAGATGTTCCCCGACGGAAGGAAAGGCGATACAGGGTGAGAGCACAGACATCCTGTGCTGCCATCCTCCTGAAGCGCCTCCAGTAAAAAGAGGAAAAGGGAGAGAAAATAAAAGGACAGCCATCAAAGATGGAGAGGTAACAACAGCTGCTAGGTCGTTACAAACCCCAACAAGCGGCGCAGCTCACAGCCGTGTTTGTGCACAGCGTGCACACGAGACACGAGAGCGGGGAACCAGAGATGCTATTATCCAAACATGACGTCGTCTGTTGTTGACCGTGTCATTCTGTGTTATTTGTGATTCGATTGTCATCTCATTTGACATTGAATTATCAATGTCTCCAAAGAGTAGCCATGTTAACATGAACATGAACACAACCACACACACACACACACACACACACACACACACACACACACACACACACACACACACACAAACGCACTTGTCCAAGGACATGTCACTCTGACCGACCTCAAGTTTCAAGAAGAGACTCCGGTCAGTGTCATTTGTCCCACGGTGGGTTCAGGAGTTAGGGGTACAGCGGCGTGGCGTGGCGTCCATGGGGATGAGGAATGAGGTGCGTTTGGGGGTGTTGGTGGGGTTCCTCCCATCAGACGCCCGGGACATTCCCCACACCATTGAGAACGTCAGGAAGGGAAATTGCATCCCACCTCTTCCTTTTCATACCCCATCATCAACCACAAGACAGGTGGAACATGGAGACACACGTAGGCTATAGGATCCAATAGTTAGTGGCTATATAGGAAAGTAGGTAGCATACTTTTATTGTTCAGCCCTTTGACTCAATGCTTAGGCTATTTTAAATAGGTTATATAAATAAATGCTACAAAATGAATGACATATTTCTGTGACTTTCACTTTAAGTAAATAACTGTAAATCATACATGGGTCAAACATATGCCTGCTACAATCTTTAACGCAATGGGAATGTATTAAATCCTTCAGCAATAAATCCATGTGGTCCTTTGGGACTAAACTAAGTCCATAGGGACTCAAATCAATCACCAGACATGTTCCCGGGCGGCGCTTGTCCACACAACAAAGACGTCTCTCACACTTGAAATAACTTTTCTTCCATTTGACATATCAGGTCAGTATTGCTAAAATGGGCGTAATACTGGACAACGGAGACGTGTATTACCGCACAAAAGGCCTACTGGATCACTACTCGTCTTGTTCATTATCTTACGCACCCTAGAGTCACTCTAATTCCAGACACAGATTAGGGGGGGGTTGCATGAGAGATGCTTAAAATCAGGTATTTTTGAAATTTGAAGACAAAAACAGGCATGGGCTAACTACTTACATTATGATCGTTATATATAGAGATAACTATACGCCAGAATAAAACGTGTGTTCGTGGAAGAACACACTGCCATGTGTGTGTGTAACGAGGCGCCTTTGTGTTTTCAATCGCAATGGGACACCACAGTCACTGACTCACCCTCGTATTTACACGACTTGATTAAATGGATGAACTTCCAGTGTCTTCTTTTGCCCGGTGAAGCGGACCGCCATAGCTCTGGAGAAAAGAGTTGAGTCGGCATTGAACCGCAGACTATCGAGCCACCGTGAATTTCAATTCGTCGATAGATTCAAAAGTGTTTTGAAGCGTTTTTTAACACCAACAAAAAAAACGGATACGAATTGAAATTATTTCCGTGAAATTCGTCGCCTCCGAAATGTCAAAAATAGCTCATTGGCGTTATGGTGTGGTATGTCGTTATGTCTTGCGCACGTGATTTCAATGGAGATTCTTGATAGGAAAAGCAAATATCGTGTTATCCTAATAATATGATATATTGATAGATAGATACTGTTATAGGCCTATATATAGCCTACTGTTGGTCAGAATCATATAATGAAAATCAAGTGGAAAATTCATAATTATATATTTTTTGCTCTTGTTTTATTGCTTGATAGAAGCGAGAATGTACTTTTGAATGCATCTGTTTTACCCATAACGCGAAAAACGTATAATTTAACAACATATAAACAGATCATACTGACAATTTAACAGGATGGGCTCCACTAACCTAGCTCCAAACTAATAGATGTCAACAGAAACCCAGACCAAACCCAGTTGTGCCAGTATTAATAGCCCCCCATTAAGGCTAAGAAAACCAAAGCATTGGAAGGAAATGTCTGTCATCGTTGAACCAGCTATGGAAACTGGGTCATAGAGAGATACCCATGGGGTTTGGCTATCCCTCTACTTTCCATTCACCCATGCCACTCCCTATACATTTGCCTACTAGATGTTTGTTTAACATAGAATCAACCCTGTTGTCTTTTGGCTCTGTTGTGAAACACGTTAAAGGCTAACATGTGTATCAGACAATTTCTTGTGAGATATAAAATGGCGGCAATGGCACAATAGCCGTGCATTACTCTAACTTTAGATACTAATTTTCAATGTTTTGTTTGCTCCGTGGATTCAGCGCACATAGCCTCTGTGCCACACATGCATGCAAGGGAAAAGGGAGGGGGATTACCCACACAATTTGATTTATAGGTAACATGTCCAGTCTGCTGGGGGTGGGTGGGTGGTGGGGGGGGGGGGGCAGAACAGTAGCTGGAATACATCTTTCAAGGCCGCTGAAGGCTGGATGATTATCCCACAGGGGGGAAAGGCTTAGCCCTCAGAGCTATTCCACGGCATATCATTTTTCCCGCAACGAGATGACTTCATTGTCAACCTGAAACCCTAAAATATCAGACCCCCCCCCCCAGGTAGCATAGCAGACAAACAATGCTCTGCTGTCTCTCAGCAGCATCGCCTGTCCTCCATCAACGTGTCAGCGGGTCTCGGCTTCCAGTTAGAGAAATTACAGTCTGGTAATAACAGTTTATTTTTTATTTTTTGTCCTCATACGGGTACAGACATGCCGAGTCGTTTTCAGTAAGTGCTTTTTTTTCCCAAAGTCCAAATACTTTACAGCGCAAGAAACATGTGGCCCTGAACCCAACCCCAGAGAACTAGATCTCCGGGAGCTGATCTCATCATATTTAACACAGCGGAGGTACAGTCATATTCCACCAACACAAAACAAGGCGCCGATACGATCTTTATTATTTCCTCATATCTTCTGATTTGGATCATGTAATGCGTCATATCTCAGCGAACAACTGCCTACTCCTAACTGAGTCCCATGCTTGTGCACACTAAGTCATATGATATTTGGATTGTGTCTGGTGGCGTTACACCACAATGAGAAAACGACGCGTTGTTAAAAATAACTTCAGATGAGCGCAGAGCTTCAAAATTACTTCCTGGAGAGGAGATAAATATTTCCTGCGTTTAGCAGTGTTGATGATGGCGGTAATCCACCCTATATCAGATGTGTTATTAGTACGTTCCTGTTATGCGCCACAGCAAAAGGCTTGTAGTGGTGTCTGTTACCAAAGGCCCCTGCAATTGTTTACTTGAACAATTACTGTTACACTGAAAAGCAAGTTCAGACGGCATCATCTGGTTTTTGTTTCTTGGTTGTTTGGGTTTTATTTACGTCTGCATCAGATATTGTATCCAAAATACAACAACGCTCTGTGCTGAAAGAATGTCAGTAGAAGCAGACAATTACTTGAGCCACAAGCTTTTTAAGTCAACCTCACGATCGCATTACTTATGATGTCACGAGAACATGCAGTCAGTCACCTTTGTGTAACACAAGAAACATTTTATTGGATTTACATAAAAGGATGACAGCTGAGCAGTATCTGAAGAAAGAGGAACAACTCCCGCAATGTATTAATGTGTATGCTAAACACATCAAATGTCTCCAATGTATGAAGCCATGGAGATGGAATGTTTTAGAACATTCCGCACAGGGGCCATATTTGATGGTATTATTTAGAACATTTACATTTACATTTAGGGCATTTAGCAGACGCTTTTATCCAAAGCGACTTACAAAGAGTACCTTTGTCAGAACTGTAAGACATGTAAGACCTATTTAAAACGGTAAGATCTATCTTTCTATTGATATAGAAATAGTTGGTGTAAAGACTAAAACAACACAAATGCAAACATGGGTGTAATTTAAGTGTCTGTCTGTGAGAGTATGAGTATGAGGGTGAGTATGAAGTGATGAAAGCACATATGGTTGGTAATGTATTGGGAAGAAAGAGACCAAAAGAGAAATGTTGCTGTGCTAAGTCATACTGTTGAA
>OMKI01045128.1:0-10867 GCA_900302315.1 Phycis blennoides
ACCCAGGGGATGGGGTCCTGGAGGAATTCATTGTCCCTGAGAACGGCGCCACCACCCGCATCGTGGGCGGGGAGAACTGCCCGCCTGGAGAATGCCCCTGGCAGGTACACTGGGTCACACTGGTCTTACTGGGAGGTCCGCTGGTTTGTGCTGGTTTGTACTGGCAGGTACACTGGGTCACACTGGTCTTACTGGGAGGTCCGCTGGTTTGTGCTGGTTTGTACTGGCAGGTACACTGGGTCACACTGGTCTTACTGGGAGATCCGCTGGTTTGTACTGGTTTGTACTGGCAGGTACACTGGGTCACACTGGTCTTACTGGGAGGTCCACTGGTTTGTACTGGTTTGTACTGGCAGGTACACTGGTTCACACTGGTTGTACTGGCAGGTACACTGGTTCACACTGGTTGTACTGGCAGGTACACTGGTTTATACAGGTAGGTCCACTGGTTTATACTGGCAGGTACACTTGTTCATACTGGTTGTACTGGGAGGTCCACTGGTTTTCTCTTTCTCTACTCGCTTACACTGGTTCTACTCGTTTAAACTGGTTATACTGGCAGGTCAACAGTTTTATACTGGCAGGTCCAGTGGCTTATGCTGGCAGGTACTCTGGGTAATACTGGCAGGTCCACTGGTTTATACTGGCAGGTAATCTGGTTCATACTGGTTTATACTGGTTCTACTGGCAGGTCCACTGGTTTGTACTGGTTTATGCTGGTTCTACTAGTTTAGACTAGTTCTACTAGCTTCCACTGGTTCTACTGGTTCTACTGATGTTCCACCTCAGTCTCCCATGGGCCATGGCTGAGGTCAAGGTGTTGTGTCTCTCAGGCTCTCCTCCTGAACGAGGAGCATCGGGGCTTCTGTGGAGGAACCATCCTGAACAACTTCCTGATCCTGACCGCTGCCCACTGCATGAACCAATCACGATACATCTATGTCATCCTCGGTACGTCCAGCCAATTACAAGCTGCTTCACATCAGTATGCAGAGCAAGGCACTGATTCTGCAGGGTTAGGGGTTCTATTCCCTGTGTAGCTCAGTAGGCAGAGCAAGGCACTGATTCTGCAGGGTTAGGGGGTCTATTCCCTGTGTGGCTCAGTAGGCAGAGCAAGGCACTGACTCTGCAGGGTGAGGGGCTCTATTCCCTGTGGGGTTCTACTCCTCCTCCTCATGTATGTGTATGTGTACATAGGGGAGTTTGACACCAAGGTGAACGAGGGCAGGGAGTCCATCCACAAGGTGGATACAGTTCTGATTCACAAGCGTTACCAGCCCGGGACGTTCCACAATGACATCGCCCTCATCAAGCTGAGCTCCCCCATCAGCTTCACCCCCTTCATCCTCCCTGCATGCCTCCCCCAGAGGGACTTCGCTGAGAAGGTAAGGCGTTCCTCCTGGGTGCTCCTCCCACTCAAATCCATGTAGCTCATCCTCTCTCCATTCTTATCCTCTGCTCCCCCCTCCCCCCTCCTCTCTTCCCCTCTCCTCCTCCCTCCTCTTGCTGCTCCTCCTGTTCCTCCTGCTTTCTACTCTTCTTTCCTCCTCCCCCTTCCCCTCTCTCCTCCTCTTCTCCCCCCCCCCCCCCCCCCCCCCCCCCCCCCCCCCCCCCCCCCCCCCCCCCCCCCACCCCCTCCCCCTCCCTCCCCCCCAGGTGCTGATGCGGCAGACCCAGGGCATGGTGAGTGGCCTGGGCCGGCTCGGGGAGGTGAAGCAGCAGTCCACGGTGCTCCAAAGGCTGTTCCTGCCCTTCGTGGACCGGGCCATCTGCATCGAGTCCAGCCACTTCCAGATCACCACCCACATGTTCTGTGCGGGCTACGGCGACGGGGAGCGGGATGCGTGCTACGGGGACAGCGGCGGGCCGCACGTCACGCGGTTCCGGGACACGTACTTCGTGACGGGCGTGGTGAGCTGGGGCGAGGGCTGCGCCCGCGAGGGGAAGTACGGCATCTACACCCAGGTGTCCAAGTACATCCGCTGGATCAGGGACGGCAGCAAGATGCTGATGCCCAGGAGGAGGAGCCCTCCAGTGCGCAAGCAGCGGAGAGACGTGGCCGCCCTCGGCCGGAGCCCCGTGGAGACTCTGTATCTGTAATGTGTAATAAACGTTCCTCCAAAACACCGCCCCTCATGTCTGGTTTACTGGGGACACGAATAGTCACAGAGACACGGGTCTGGCAGACAGACAGAACTGACAGACAGAGAGGCAGGCAGAGAGACAGACAGACAGACATAGAGACAAACAGATAGAGAGACAGTCAGACAGACAGAGAGGCAAACAAAAAGAAAGACAGGAGGATGAGGAAATCTATATTTGGTCTTCTTTCGACAGAGAGGGGTGTGTGTGTGTGTGTGTGTGTGTCCAGGCTAAAGTCCCTCCATGTTTACCAGAGAAAGGGGACATCTTTCTCTTGAGGACAACAAACACAAGCTAAAAAACAGCCTTCCGTCTACCTGTCTGTCTGTCTGTCTGCCTGTCTATGTGTCTGCTGCTTGCGCAGTTTGACAATTTTGGTGTGTGTGTTTGCGTGTGTGTGTGTGTGTGCGCGTGCGTGTGTGTGTGTGTGTGTGTGTGTGTGTGTGTGTGTGTGTGTGTGTGTGTGAGACAGTCATGGAACAAGGCAGCACGCGATGTGTGCTTCTCGTGTGTGTAGCGTTGTGTTTTCTCCAGGTGAGGAGCCATGGTGGAGGTAAGCTACATCCTAAACCTGAGAGTGCGTGTAACTCTGGTCTAAACTCTAGAGTGTGTTTGATTGTGGTCAAAAGACTATGCCGTGTTTAACTCTGGTCTGAAGACTACAGCGTGTAACTCAGGTCTAAACTCTGGATCGTGTTTAACTCTGGTGTAAAGACTACAGCGTGTTTAACTCTGGTGTAAAGACTACAGCGTGTTTAACTCTAGTGTAAAGACTACAGCGTGTTTCACTCTAGTGTAAAGACTACAGCGTGTTTCACTCTGGTCTAAACTATAGAGCGTGTTTAACTCTGCTCTAAAGATGACAGCGTGTTTAACCCCGGTCTAAACTCTAACTGAAACTTTAACTGATCTCCGTGGTTCAGTGGTGCGACGGGCGGCAGCAGCGCGGAGCGTGTTTGCTCGGCCGCGGAGAGCTAACTCCTTCTTCATCGAGGAGGTCCTGCAGGGCAACCTGGAGAGGGAATGCTACGAGGAGTACTGCAGCTACGAGGAGGCGCGGGAGTACTTTGAGGACACACCGCAAACGGTGTGCGCAGCGCAGCTACTGCCAACAATGCTAATGATGCTGCTACTAATGACGCCACGGCTAATGATACCCCCCCGGCCCTGAAATTAAGCTAATACCGCTACTGCTAGCAATGCTATTGCTGATGATGCTGAGGATGCTATTGCTAATGATGCCAGAGCAAATGAGGCTAATGATGCTACAGTTCAAGATGCTAATGATACCTCTGCTAATGGTGCTAGTGATGTAATACTACAAAGAATGCTAGTAATGCTAATTCTGGTCATCTAATTCTAAAACCAATAATAGACACTGCTAATCTACTGATTCTATGTAAGTACTGCTCGTGCTGATGATAACAAGGATAATTTTGTGATGTCATCAGTGAGTAGGGATGTAGTTTTAGTGACATCATAAGCACATTCCTATTTCCTCTTTCAGGTCTCCTTCTGGACCATTTACTACGGTATGATGAATCATCATTCTATCTGTTTATCAGTCGGTTTTCTGCTCTATCCATCTGTGTAGATGGAGTGTGTTAAAGGAGTGATGGAGCGCGCTAAAGGAGTGATGGAGTGTGCTAAAGGAGTGATTGAGTGTGCTAAAGGAGTGATGGAGCGTGTTAAAGGAGTGATTGAGTGTGCTAAAGGAGTGATGGAGTGTGTTAAAGGAGTGATTGAGTGTGCTAAAGGAGTGATGGAGTGTGCTAAAGGAGTGATGTGTGTGCTAAAGGGGTGATGGAGCACGCTAAAGGAGTGATGGAGTGTGCTAAAGGAGTGATTGAGTGTGCTAAAGGAGTGATAGAGTGTGCTAAAGGAGTGATGGAGTGTGCTAAAGGAGTGATGGAGTGTGCTAAAGGAGTGATGGAGTGTGCTAAAGGAGTGATGGAGTGTGCTAAAGGAGTGATGGTGTGTGCTAATGGAGTGATGGAGTGTGCTAAAGGAGGAGTGCTGGAGTGTGCTAAAGGAGTGATGGAGTGAGCTAAAATAGTGTTCTCTCCTGTGTCTCCTCTGAAGATGGTGACCAGTGTCAGCCCAACCCATGTCTCCACGGGGGAACTTGCACCGACAGAGTAGGGGGCTTCCTGTGCAGCTGCGTGGACTCACACTATGGACTCACCTGTGAGCAAGACATCCCGAATAGATCAACCTCACCAGACATCTCCCCACAAGTCACTACAGCAGGTAGCACCTCCCCACAAGTCACTAGAGTCACTACAGCAGGTAGCACCTCCCCACAAGTCACTAGAGTCACTACAGCAGGTAGCACCTCCCCACAAGTCACTAGAGTCACTACAGCAGGTAGCACCTCCCCACAAGTCACTAGAGTCACTACAGCAGGTAGCACCTTCCCACAAGTCACTAGAGTCACTACAGCAGGTAGCACCTCCCCACAAGTCACTAGAGTCACTACAGCAGGTAGCACCTTCCCACAAGTCACTAGAGTCACTACAGCAGGTAGCACCTCCCCACAAGTCACTAGAGTCACTACAGCAGGTAGCACCTCCCCACAAGTCACTAGAGTCACTACAGTAGGTAGCACCTCTGCACACATCACCACAGGGAGGTAGCACCTCCCTGTGAGTCCTTACAGCAGGTAGCACCTCCCCACAAGTCACTAGAGTCACTATAGCTGGTATTGTGTGTGTGTGTGTGTGTGTGTGTGTGTGTGTGTTAGAGGTCAGGTGTTCTGTGGACGGCCCAACCTCCTGCCACCAGTTCTGCAGAGTTTGGAATGTGGAGCTGATCTGCTCCTGCGCCGAGGGATTCAGGCTAAACACTGACCAGCGCACCTGTCTGCCTGTCGGTAAGACACACCTGTCTACCTGACGGACAAACCTGTCTACAGTACCTGACAGGCACGCACATAAACACGCACACACACACACTGCCATGTCTGATGTGAGTGTTCTGTACTCAGCTGAGAATCCATGTGGACAGTGGTTGCCGGGCAACGAGAACCAAACCACCCTGGCCCCGCCCCCCTGTTCTGAGGGACGGTGTCCGTGGCAGGTAGGTCCCTCGGCCAATCAGAAGAGAGGACCATGAACAAGATGTAGACCAACACACATTGTATCAGATATATTATTATGGAGGATATATATATCATTTTTATTTATTTATTTTATTTTAGCAAAGTGACCTACAATCAGTACATTTGTCATACATTTGTGGGGTTTGGCATGTGGACAGTTGGAGGTGGGTATCGAACCACCAACCCTCCAGATAGTGGATGACCCGCTCTACCCACTGTGCTCTGCCGCCCCCAGTATTATGAAGGCTTATTATGAAGGATATATTATTATCATATACTATAATTATGTGACGTATACAGACATTTAATTTGTTACAAATGTTATGATTATATATATATGCATTAGTATTATCATTAATCTAACTATCATTATAATCTATAATGTTAGATTAATGTAAATATTATATATATGCATGTTATTATTATTATATATTGTTTAATTGTTTAATATATTGTTTGATATGTCATGCGTTCAGGTGTCTCTGGTGGACAGCAGAGGGAAGGAGCTGTGTCAGGCTGTAGTCCTGGGAAGCGAGGCCATCCTGACGTCAGCGAGTTGCATCGCAGGATCAGCAACAGGCCTGCGTGTACTCCAGAGTGAGACATACTATTCCTTGTTATAATAACAGTAATAACATGTTGGAATAAAGGCATCACTTGTTATCGCAATATAAACATGTGATTATTGTTATTACATTCTTCCATATTACAATAACATGCCACAACAGTATTACATCTAATACTAGAAAAAAAACATGTTATAGTCACAGTATTACGGTCATAACATGTGATAACACCATAAGAACAGATTATAATGAGGTATTAAATGTGCAGCTATGACACAGTTATGATACAGTATTAGCGCGTCAAAACCACAGTCACCATGAGTCATCCTAAAGGCATCACATGGCACTTCCAGGGGACACCTCCAGGCCCCAGGGGGTCTCTGTGCTCAGCGTGTACATCCACCGCAGCTTCCGGTTGGGCCTCGCCAACAACGACCTGGCGGTCCTCCACCTGGCCACATCCCTGACCTTTGGCCCAGCCTTCTACCCAATCTGCCTGCCCACCAAGGACTTCAGCGAGAACGTGCTGATGCGTCCCGGCAGCCCCGGGCTGGCCTGGCTGGGGCAGCGGGGCCCCGGGAGGCGAGGCCATGGGGCTGTGACCTACATGACCCTGGACGACTGCCGCAGCCTCGACGCCCCGCACCCAGTCAGCAACAAGATGTTCTGCATGGCCGGCCCCCCAGGGGGCCCCGCGGGGGGCCAGTTCCGGGCGGCGCCGGTGGCGTCGCTGCGCCACCGAACCGCCTTCCTCACCGGCCTGCTGCTGTCCCACTCCCCCTGGGGTGGGGGGGGCCGGGGGCAGGGCCAGGAGGTGGGGCGGGGCCTGGTCTTCACCAAGCTGTCCCGCTTCCTACCGTGGATCGCCAGCACGCTGGACCGGCTCCAGGGGGTCCGGGATGACGTCAGGCCTCAGGTCAGCCAGTACCCTGAGTCTGACCATGTGATGACGGCCCCCCCGAAACATCGACATCTCAACACCGAGCGAACACCAGCTGAATGACGTCTGTGTCTCTGTAACTGTACCCAGGTTCAGCCTGCAGACCACCAAACTGCATCTATGAATAAAATGAATTAAAACTGTGTTGCATGATATTTATCCCTGCACATAAAGGTCAGGTCTAGTCCCAGCCCAAGGTTCTGGCATGATCAACTAACCCCTACCTGCTCTTTAGTGACCTGTTTCTGCACTGTCTATCCCCTGGATTCGTTTCAAGTCCCTCTCGGTAACTGTGTCTGCTAAATGACCAAACAATAGAAGCTCAACACACAGCGCCACTCGAGACTCATGAACGTTGTCATCACAGTCTCAGAGACTCAAATGTCTCCTGTCAAATGAGGGCTAAGCTGACTGACTTTATATTTCCCACTGCTGATAAGCCATCGAGTTCAGGACTGAGTCGTACCGGAGGTTACACTCAACGACGTCTTGCCTGAACTCACCCATCAGACACCTTGAACCACCAAATTAAATGAAAACAATCAAATCAAATTAATAGTTGGCGGCAAACTGGATTTTCTCCAATAGAGACAATACAATACAATATATTTTTAAACATTTCCATGAGTACCACCAAATTCCAACATACCCCCCCCCCCGCACACCTACACACACAGACACATTTTGTCTGCATTGTTCCAAAAGCTTGCAGCAGAGGCTCCTAATATGACAGGTGGACGTCATTCAAGAGCTGACGAACGACCTGCAATCAGTGCTGTGATTGGCTGTGAACGAGCTGCACTCTGTGCTGTGATTGGCTGTGAGCGAGCTGCACTCTGTGCTGTGATTGGCTGTGAGCGAGCTGCACTCTGTGCTGTGATTGGCTGTGAGCGAGCTGCACTCTGTGCTGTGATTGGCTGTGAGCGAGCTGCACTCTGTGCTGTGATTGGCTGTGAGAGAGAGGCTCAAGGATGAACTGATGGCTTCTTGTTTTGTTTCATACATTTCATTTGAGTACATTTATAAGTAAACGTACTCTGATATGAGTTTAAGTACTCTGATACGATTTAACTGATACGAGTTTTTCATATACTACTTTTTATAAACACACACACACACACACACACAAAAGTACTCTGATACGAGTTAAAGTGGTCTGATACAAGGTACTCTGATCAGTACTTTATTCAGATCTTATTCCTCCACAACGTGATTCCCATCACTGTGTGACATCACCAGCACGAGGTGCTCTGATTGGCCTGATCCATCCTGAGACCCACCACCCTCGGTTCATCACATGTGATTTTTAACAGTTAATTTCTTGTGATTTTTAACAGTTCATTTCTTGAGATTTCATTTCATGTGAGTTGAACAGTTAACTCACATCCTTTTTACATCAGTTAGCTGAGTACTAACTGAGTTAATTAAGTTAATAAACTAAGTTAATCTGACTTGATGACATCATTTCATGAGTTCCAGTTGGACTTATCCCATTGCTCCTGCCGCAAGTCAATCACCCAGGATGCTGAGGAGGAGGGGCTTCAGTTCAACCAGAGAAGGAATTGGGTGGACGACCTTTAACCCCTAGCCCTGAAACCTGGGGGGAGGCACACACACACATTATTAGAAACACACACACACACACATTACTATAAACATACACATACATTAGCATGAACACACACACACACACACACACACACACACACACACACACACACACACACACACACACACACACACACCCTGAAGGTGGAGCCCTCCAGAGGGTGCTGCTGGGGGTCGAGCCCCAGGGAGGCAGAGGTCACGTAGAGGTCACTGAGGGTGGGACCTCCGAAGCAGCAGGAGGTCGTCTTGGAGACGGGCAGAGAGACAGTCAGGACCCGGACCCCTGGGCAGACAGACAGACAGACAGGTAAACAGACAGACAGGGAGAGAGACAGACAGACAGACAGGGAGAGAGACAGGTCCTCACCAACATTGGGGTCAATATGAATGACTCGTCCTCCATTGTAACAAGCTACCCAGAGTCCTCCATCAGCATCCACACACATACCTGCAATATACATTAAATATATGTAATGTTGAACTACATACACATACCTGCAATATACATTAAATATATGTAATGTTGAACTACATACACATACCTGCAATATACATTAAATATATGTAATGTTGAACTACATACACATACCAGCAATATACATTAAATATATGTAATGTTGAACTACATACACATACCAGCAATATACTTTTATATATTTTTGACTCACTTATCACTACATACATACATGCATACATACATACATAGAATATGTTGTGTATTATATACAGATACACACATACTGAGAATATGCATTATAAATCGTATTCATATATATGTTGTTTTATCTAAAATATATTATATTATATAGATATAGAATATACAATATTGTATATATTTCTACAACAGACCGTCTGGGATCCCCTCCTCTTGTTGTAGATGGTATACTGCTCGACGATTACCTGGAAACACATTATATGTAATGGATATATGTATACATGTTTTAACATATGTATATGGATATTTGTATGTGTATTATATATATATATATATATATACAAACATACATGCATACATACATACATACATACTGTATATGTGTATTAGATGTATATTTCTATGAGTACTAGATGTATATAAATGTGTAGTACTGAGGGAGCCAGTCTGCAGGTCGTAGCTGAACGCGTCCACACTGTAGCTCAGACTGTCGATGTAGTAGAAAGTCTTGTGGTCAGGTGACCAGTCCAGACCGTTAGAGATGTCCACCTGACATGACAGGAAATACTCATCACATGACAGGAAACACTCATCCAATGACAGGAAGTACTCAGCACACAACAGGAAATACTCATCACACACACCAAGAAACACGCATCTCATGACAAGTACTCACCACACACACACACACACCAAGAAACACTCATGCACACACCAGAGACGAGAGGAGCAGAGGAGCAGAGGAGAAGGAGAGAGGAGAGGAGGAGGAGGAAGAGGAAGAGGAAGAGGAAGAGGAAGAGGAGAGGAGGAGGAGGAGAGGAGGAGACAGGGGCAGAAGAGGAGAAGAGAGAAGAGGAGGAGAGAGGAGAGGAGGAGGAGAGGAGGAGACAGGAGCAGAGGAGGAGGAGAGAGGAGAGGAGGAGAGGAGGAGACAGGAGCAGAGGAGGAGGAGAGAGGAGGAGAGAGGAGAGAGGAGAGGAGGAGGAGGAGAGAGAAGAGAGGAGAGGAGGAGAGGAGGAGACAGGAGCAGAGGAGGAGGAGAGAGGAGGAGGACCTGGCTGAAGTACTTGGTGACCGAGAGGTCAGGGTTCAGGGAGTAGAGTGAGCCCTGCTTCTTCTCTAAGACACCCGGATTCTCCCCCAGAGGCATGGTACCTGAACAAACGGGTTAGTGAAACTAGTTAGTGGTACTAGTAGGTAGTACTAGTTTTACAGTTTGTAAGACAGTTTGTTAGTACTAATCAGTGGTACTAGATAGTATATTTAGTTATTGGTACTAGTTACTGGTATAGTAGTTAGTGGTAGTAGGACCATTAGCAGTACTAGCTTGTGGTACTAATAAGTTAGTTAGCAGTACTAGTTAGTGATACTATCTAGTGATACTAGTAAGTTAGTCAGCAGTACTATCTAGTGGTACTAGTAAGTTAGTTAGCAGTACTAGTCAGCACTGATCACTGGTACTAGTTAGCACTGGTCAGCGGTACGAGTTAACTTGTCACTGGTACCGGCCAGCAGGCGTCCAGCCGGGTCCACCTTTCCATCGTTGAAGCGGTTGTTGGGTTTGTCAGAGTCCACGCCCACCAGTGGGGTCACGCTCTGTGCCGGCCAATCAACGGCCACAAAACTGCGGCCCACCCCCGCCACGTAGCCCCCGGACTGCCGAGGGACGGCAAAGCCCACCGGGTGGTCTGGGGGGGGGGGGGGGAGACAGGGAGAGAGGGAGAGAGAGAGAGAGACAGAGAGAGAGGGAGAGAGGGGGAGAAAGGGAGGAGAGAGAGAGAAAGAGAAAGAGAGAGAGAGAAAGAGAGAGAGAGAGAGAGAGAGAGAGAGAGAGACAGAGAGAGACAGAGAGACAG
>OMKI01045137.1:0-10764 GCA_900302315.1 Phycis blennoides
ATAGTTTGTGCTGCCTGATAATAATGAAAAGGAATAAACATAATATTTTCTAAAAATAACTATAACATTGTTATGATTAGTTATTTGTTCATAATATTACTATTTGGTGTTTGCTATTATTATAATAATAATTATTATTATTATTATTGTTGTTATTATTATTATTATTAGTAGTAGTTGTAGTAGTAGTGGTAGTAGTAGAAATCTATTTTTATTGTGAAAATAAATGTACAATTAGGCTATGATTATCATCACTACATGATATAAAGGGTTCTATTGTTCATGGGAGGAACATGAACAATAGAACCCGAGGCTCCGAGACCGGAGGAGAGCCGGGCAGAACGTGAGGAACCAGTGTGTCACGAGAATGAAAGCAGACAGCAGAACCAACTCACACACAGCTACACATCTACACACAACTACACACATCTACACACATCTACACACTCCCACACACTCCCACACACTCCTACACACACCTACACACATCTACACACTCCTACACACACCTACACACTCCTACACACACCTACACACCTACACACACCTACACACATCTACACACATCTACACACACCTACACACCTACACACTTCCACACACTCCCACACACTCCTACACACATCTACACACATCTACACACACCTACACACATCTACACACATCTACACACACCTACACACTCCCACACACTCCTACACACACCTACACACCCTACACACACCTACACACATCTACACACATCTACACACACCTACACACATCTACACACATCTACACACACCTACACACTCCCACACACTCCTACACACACCTACACACCTACACACACCTACACACATCTACACACTCAACCTGAGCCCTTTTCCACTCTCTCCTTACAGACAGGATGATCCGACTGTCCCGGCAGGTTCTACGTGTTCATTAATTAGGTCATTAATTACGTGTTAATTGTTTGTTTTTGGACGCAGCTTGCCGCGCGCGTGAACGCCGACAGAAAGCTGCCCACGCGCTCGTCCTCGGCGGCCCGTGAGCGACACGTGAACGAGCACGGAAATGAAAATAATCGAAAGACGCAGACGCCCGGTAGTCCTCCGTGACCGCTCACATCACCGGCACACTGAAATACCCCGCGGGGGTTTGCTTTACAGGCAGCGGGCTGAGAAATGCACCTGTTAGAGACACGAGGCCCGTGGGCTGCGTGTTGGATAACCTGTTTAAATACAACACTGCTCGAGGTTCATATTTTACTTTTAGATATTTTCTTAAAACTTCAATATATAGGCCTGGGTATTTCTCAGTATATGGCCTATTTCTCATGAAAGCCCTCTACTTTATGTACGATGACACACTGTCGTGACTCGTAATGGATTCTACCGGCCGCTGTCCCGTAGGCTGCAGACTCGAGAGGCACGAGCCGGCACCGGAGCGACCCCCCGGTGATTGATGGCGTCACGTGTCTCTGCTTCTAATTAACGGTTCAATTGAGCTCGAGAAAAAACCCTTCTTTCCCGTTATTGTTGCCCCGCGCTCGAGCGTACAGATCATTGGAAACAGGGTTAGTGACGAGAGACGGGTTCAAAACCATTAACCCGACGGGGAGAGATGATCTGGAGGGGACTCGAACCCACGACTACCAGACCGCAGAGCCCGCGGAGCTCTGCTGCTCCACACGCGACCTGAACGGCAGCTTTCTGCCGTGGCCCACGAGAGCTTGAAACACCCGTGAAATGGTGTAGGAGAGGAGGCCTGCAGCGGTAGGCCGCCGTAGGCTGCCACTGGCCTCCGCAATAGTAGAGAAGACATACACGTCCCTTCACTCTAGGACACACTGCTGCTCACAGCAGGCTGGCATGGGCTCAGGGATTTATCAAGTGTAGAATTTATGTTGATTTATTATTATTATTATTATTATTATTATTATTATTATTATTATTATTATTATTATTATTATTATCATAATAATAATAATAATAATAATAATAATAATAATAATAATAATAATAATAATAATAATAATAATAATAATAATAATGACAATAATAATAATATAATTGTTAATATTATCATTATCATTATTGAACTATATTAGGCCTGAACAATCTATTCTAATAATAATATGAACCTGCCTACAGAACAGGCCTGTTCAGCAGCTCTCTGGACGGGCCGTGGTTTCCTTCGGCTGGTGATGAGAGATGCGACCCATTTCTCCCAGCTGGTTCCGGGGCCTCGTGCTGCCCCATATGGTCCTGCTGGCACGAGCGGGTCCGCTTCATCCAAACGATTATAATAACGTTTTCATAAAGGAGCCCTCACATTAAAAACAACTGCGATCTTTTCCTCCATAATTGCCATAACGCGCAGTGGGCTCTACTAAACATCATGTCCAGAGCGCAGATGGCGCGGAGCAGCCCGGAGATCTGCTGGAATGTCTCCTCTCCTCCGCGGGTCTCGACGCGGTCCTGCCGTTTGGAGGCCAGACCGTAGCGGTTGTTTTTCATTATGTCAAATCACAATCATTATTGTTATATGGTTATTTGGCTAAAGTTAGCCATGGTTATATGGTTTATTGTCGGTTATAAATATCGATACTGTGCTGGCAAAATCCTTGTAGTTCCGTGTAGGCCCAACGTGGTTTTAACAGTCTCCTGGTTACCCCCCTTATCAAGTCACCCCAACATACCTGCGTTACCTTTTCCGTTACCGTTTCCTTCTAAAGCTCAGCTTCAGCTTCAAGAGGACCGTGCTGCCGCGTCTCCTGTCGCGTCTCCTGCCGCGTCTGCGCCACGCCGTGTCGCGTCTCTATTTCACACTCTAGTGACAATTACACGGTTACCTCCTTTTTATTGCGGTGTTTAGCTGTATTTTTTTTTACAAGGGATTATTTTCAAATATTTGGATTCTTGCTTTTTTATTTTGAATTGTAGTTTAAATGTGTGACCCTGAATTTCAACAGAAACATAAAAGGATCCGAGTGATTTTAGCCTGTCTGATTTAAATCTTCTCAATGTTAATGTGGCTTATTAGTAAGCAGTTGAAAATCTATTATTATTCTCTAAAATTCAGAAAAACACCTCAACATGGATCACTTGTAGAGAAATTATGCCAGATTATTAATTAAATTTAAGCCTATTTATGAACCACAATGCGTAATGTACCTATTTTTATAAAAATCAAGCACTTCGCGTAATTACGCACCAAAACGCCCAAAGATCGTCCCGACCGAACCGATCCTAATGGGAGTGTTTTGGTCAAATGTTTCCGAACGCGGAGCTGCAGTGTTCTGTGTGTCTGGAGGAGCCCAGCGGGAGCGAGGGGAGGTGGGAGGAGGTGAGAGGAGAAAACAGATGCAGGAACATTTGAGGGCATGTTCTCCAACACAGACAGCAACAGTGTGTGTGTGTGTGTGTGTGTGTGTGTGTGTGTGTGTGTGTGTGTGTGTGTGTGTGTGTGTGTGTGTGTGTGTGTGTGTGGGGCGCGCCAGAGACTCCTCCTTTTCCCGCGGCCAATTAATTCTCGTGCCTGGCCCTTTAAGACGCGGGGCGGCTGGGCGCGCGGCGGACGGCTCCTCTAATTGAACTTCGCCCAATCAACGAGAACTCGTTAGCGGGGTGCGCTGTGGTTCCTCGGGACGCTCTGCTCCTCTCAGGGCTTCGCCCCCCAGTCGTGTTTTTAACTCTTCCCAAAACTCCGCATGGAAGTCCGCAGAGGAGCGCACTGAGTTCAGCTCGGCAGCTCGACTCCGCCCGGAGCATGTTGGACTCAAACTCTCCTGCGAGTTAAAGTTGCTTCGCTTGGCGAAAAGTGGCGAAAAACCACGTTTTCCACGGCGGACATAACACGAGCGACGCGTCGGTGGGCACTCCTACAACAGCGTTTGGATGAAATAGCCAACTTTGCGCAGCGGGTGTATTTTTGAGGACTGTGATGACCTCCAGCAAAGACATGAAGACGGGCTCCGTGTTGCAGTCGAGCGGCGAGGAGCGGAGGCGGGCGCCGCTGGACCAGCTGCCGCCGCCGGCCAACTCCAACAAGCCGCTCACCCCCTTCAGCATCGAGGATATCCTGAACAAACCCTCCGTGAAGAAGTCCGTGGCCAGCGCCTGCCCCCCGCGGGTCCTGGAGAAGGTGACCGGCTCCGGCGCGGCCAGGAACGGCCTGACGACGCCCTCGTCCCCGCTGTGCGCGCTGGAGGAGCTCGCAAGCAAGACGTTTAAAGGTCTGGAGGTCAGCGTCATACAGGCAGCCGAAGGTACAGTCGGACTTATCTCCGTATTGTGACTGTGTTATTATATTAGAATAGCCTGTTGTATATTAGCGAGGGCCTTCTGCCGTGTGCATTATAATGCGTTTGGACGTGATGTTTTGTAGGCGCCACCTTGTCAACTATTCTCGCCAATATTAGTTAGTTAATATTAGAAACTTCAGTGACGGGTTTTAAGACGCGGAGGCCTGCGTTGTGAAACTTCCGAGTCGGACTACAAAATGTCCGGGCTGGTTTCCTCCGTGTGTGGACGGTGGTTCCACTCGGGGTACAGGTCCTGGGAACGGTTCTGCTGCAGGCCCGGAGAACCAGACCGTCGTGTTGGTGCGAAACACAGACTAGTCTCCGTGGCCCTTGGATGTGAACTTGTGTCTCCCGGGTTTGATGGTTCGATTCTCCAAACAGGTCGCGAACACGTCAACGCCTTCGGCCAAAGACAGACGTCCAAGAAGAGGAGAAAGTCCCGGACGGCGTTCACCAACCACCAGATCTACGAGCTGGAGAAGCGTTTCTTGTACCAGAAGTACCTGTCCCCGGCGGACCGGGACCAGATCGCCCAGCAGTTGGGCCTGAGCAACGCGCAGGTCATCACCTGGTTCCAGAACCGGCGGGCCAAGCTGAAGCGGGACCTGGAGGAGATGAAGGCGGACGTGGAGTCGCTGAAGAAGATCCCCCCCCAGGCGCTGCAGAAGCTGGTGACCATGGAGGACATGGAGGAGGACGACCCTCAGGGCGGCTCCGGAGGGGTGTCCCCCAGCGGGTCCCCGTCCCACCGGGCCTTCCCCCAGTCCCCCGGCTCCTCGCGAGACCACACCACGGACGAATTCTCGGAGGAGGACGAGGAGATCGAGGTGGATGATTGACAGTTGAGGCCCGCGAATTTTACAAAAAAGGGCATTTTTTTCCCAAACATTTTTGCACGGATATTGATGAAAGGAGAATATATATATACGATTATGGATTTTTATTTTGGTTCCGTTTCATTGTTCTCCATCTATAATTTATCAACGGACCCGCGGAGCCTTGCTGAGGTCTGTTGTAGGACATTTCACCGAATTATTTGAGGAATATTCCCGGGTTCCCGGGACTGTGTAGGCTTAAATATGATGGTACAAGAAGAACAATTGTGTATAGCCTACAGGTTAATATCTTATGTTATTTCGGGGGAATGGAGTGCAATTCTTTCGGTCATCTGTTGGCTACATGAGGCCTACTGTCAGAGGACACGGACCTGCCAAATACTTAATAAAGTAGGCCTAGTTCCCCTCATTGGACCCCACGTGGGTCTGTCCTGCCGTAGATGTGACGGGCTGTTCACAACACGTCACATTTATCTGCATGCATGCAGGGCGACTCATCTCGCAAAGGAAGAATTATTAATATTATTATTCATGTCCGAATGAAAAGGAGCATATCGCAATTTTTTCCACGCCGGGTTATGTATATAAATTAAACATCCTATGCGATAATTTTATTGTAACATTCTATTTAATCAGCATCTATGTAAATAAAGGGTATATGATATTTCACCACGTTTTCAAATGTGTTATAACATATATACATATATATTACAATAGGAGGCTTAAGAGAGAATGCAACAACAACAACAACAAAATATAGGCCGATCTAACACGTCCTCGTGAAGAACGGGAGACTCGTCGTAATTGGACGACCACCTCTCAATTAGGGTGCGCGGGTCCGAAGCCCCCGCCTTCACTTCTCATCAGCTCGCTCTGCGTCCCCGTTAACACAACGAGACGCGGTCTGTCGCCGGCCACTCAAAAGCGTGTTCCTCCCCTGCGCCATATGGGTTTTTATGAATTGTCTTTAACACAACTAGTCGACATGATTGATTAGCTCCCCGAACATAAACAGTTTGCAGCCAGCCGTGAGCAATACGGCACGCATCTGCCACTCTCCGCCGGGTTTGTTTCAAAAAGTCGCCCATGAATAGCAAATGTCTGCTAATGAATAAGACTCAATGGGGGGCCTGGGTGTGGGTGGGGAGGGGGAGGTATCGGCCTGTTGGCGCGGAGCTCTCTCCGGACATTTGCTGCTCTTATATCGGGGCTCAAGGGCCCCTCACCCGGACCCAGGGCCATCACAATGGAGCCAATCGCTTGGAATGAGGTTGAAAAGTCAAGTAGGCCTTTTATGGCTCAGGCGCGGCGGACGGCAGTAAAGCAGCGGGCCTCGGAGCGTCCGGCGCAGCATTCCTCAGCAGTCCGCGTTCAGGGGGAACGGACTGAGCCACGCACATTATCATCCACACAATAGGAACAATAAGTAGGCTAGTCTTATAATCAATGTTATTATTTGAGCTCATATTACCTATATTTTAATTATTGGGTCGTTGAGTATTTTACTGTAAATAATTCATAAATAAACTAGGAATGTATTATTCTAAATAAACGAGGAATTTAATGTAGGTTTGATTGGACGGCAGAATTTCAATTAAATTCCTAGTTTATTTATTCATAGAATAATACAATTATAAAAATAAAATACAAATAACAGCAATAACAATTAAGGCCTGATGATTATTTTAGCTTTTATAATCCAAACAGACTTGGGCCATCTATGAATTATTCGTGGATCAAATTGTTTATACACAGCCCTGCAGTCTATTTGAGGATCTACATTTATATTTTAACATGTTCAAAATCAAATCAATCTTCCAGAGTAAAACAGGCCCTTTTGTGTTTATCGATGATACTTATTATCCATCACTGCCGTGTTTTTATTTCTGTCTGCCTATTTCCTGACCAAGTCGTTCATGTATTGGGCTTCCAGCCGCACCCCAACATTCACTCAGTCAGACCCCGAGCCGAGCTCCCGACTCCCGGCCAACACGGCCTGGAGGAGCCGCTCCTTTCCACTCGAGTTGAATTTCCTGTTATTTGGTTGCGACACAAGCCTGTTCGGTGTGAAGCGGACCAGCAGCCAGTCGGTTATTGAAGCCAATGCTGATTACGGAGAAATAATATATTTTAGGACTGTTATTATTCACTGCCTCAGATAAAAGGATGAAGTTAATCCCGTTGTATTATTCTGCGGGCTGGTCGCAGGGTTCTGGTTCAAATTCATACCGTACATTGTGTTGTAAATAGGCCACGCATACGGCCTTACATCCTACCGCTTTACAGGAGTAGGTCCCGAACCACCATCAGCGTGAAACTCCCTTACTGAACCCCTCACCAGCGCTGAGCCCGCGGGGCGCAGTCCCCGTCGGCCAGTCAGTGAGCCAGCAGCGCCCTCCAGCGGCAACTCAGAGGCACGGCAGGAATCTAAATCAGCCAGTGCTTTAAGGGACATCTGGTCGCCATAGTAACAAGGTCGCTCCTGATGTTACCCTCTGGAACACTTTTGACTTTTGTATTATTTGTTCTACTAGCAACGTGGTATTTACCAATATTAGTAGAGCTGGTCAGGTGTGATCTTGCTCAAGAAGGCCAACATCTAGACTGTTGGGAATGGGAATCAAACCCAGAACCAACCAAGTCACTCGTCAAGATGATCCTGCCCCCTCGCAAATCCATCTGCTAGCTAGCAAGCTGCTAGCTACCAAAATGTTAACATGGCGGCAGACATTCACCCACTCACACCCCAGTCTGAGCAGTCAGCCTTGTCTTGCTCCCGGGCACTGAGGCAGGAGGAGCAGAGACTCAGAACCTCTGCAGTGTAGGTGAGGGTTTGGGGCTGGTTCCCCCGACGTTCTGACAGCCACATCACAACCACCAAGAAAACACTCTAAAGCTTTTGTTCAAAATTTATTTTCAAAAATACAAAACAAGGAAAATAAGTATATGTACACAAACACTATTAAAATAGAATATTTATCATACAAAATATATACAGCTGGTGTCCAAGGCACTGCCCTATCTTCTCTTCTCCTTCACTGTGTAGTGGAGGACCAGTGGCTGGGCCTGGGGAGACACAACCAGGACCACTGAGAACACACTACATGGTTCAGGAGCAGGTAGGGGTTAGACAGTACAGAGACAGGTCATTAAGGAGCAGGTAGGGGTTAGACAGTACAGAGACAGGTCATTAAGGAGCAGGTAGGGGTTAGACAGTACAGAGACAGGTCTTTAAGGAGCAGGTAGGGGTTAGATATAAGGGGTTAGACAGTACCTTGCCAAACCAGTGAGAGAGCCATAATCGCTTCATGGTCATGTGGTCTGGTAGCGACTCGTTATTGAAGAGCATCTGGACCTGAAGATGAAGATCAGAACATGTTGAACAGAGGGTCTGAAGATGAAGATCAGAACATGTTGAACAGAAGGTCTGAAGATGAAGATCAGAACATGTTGAACAAAAGGGTCTGAAGATGAAGATCAGAACATGTTAAACAGAGGGTCAGAAGATGAAGATCAGAACATGTCGAACAGAGGGTCTGAAGATGAAAATCAGAACATGTTGAACAGAGGGTCTGAAGATGAAAATCAGAACATGTTGAACTGAGGGTCTGAAGATGAAGATCAGAACATGTTGAACAAAGGGTCTGAAGATGAAGATCAGAACATGTTGAACAGAAGGACTGAAGATCAGAACATGTTGAACAGAAGGTCTGAAGATGAAGATCAGAACATGTTGAACAAAGGGTCTGAAGATGAAGATCAGAACATGTTGAACAGAAGATCTGAAGATGAAGATCGGAACATGTTGAACAGAGGGTCTGGGCTGGGTGCCCAGGGACGATGAAGACGCCAACATAAAACATGTCACCAAGCCCAAAATAAGGATTCTCTCCCACAGAGAGACCTGTGGACCTGACGGGTGCACTATCTTCATGTCACCAACAGTAGACATCAGAGAAGGGCCAACGAGCAAGGCAGTGTTGGAACCATAAGCTAAAGTGATCATTAAATCAAATTAAATTAAAACTTTGTATGAATGGGAAAACCAATCAAAGGAGATGGGGGACAGACCCTCTGATTCTCTCTCTCTCTCTCACCCACTCTCACACTCACTCACCTGGTGTTTCTCCACGTTGAGCCTGTGACAGAGGACCTTCCTGAGGTGTCTCACCTCTGCCCGTACAGAACAGCGGACAAACTTCTGCTGCAGACAGCAGAGAGACGAGGTTACTGGCTGCTAACAGAGAGGCTGCCTGGGAGCTCAAATATTAGCTAACGAAGCCACCCAAATGGGTTGGAATTTATATTTGTTCATTTCTATGAAATTACCAGATTGCCAAAAGAATAACTACAAAAAATTATGAATTTTATGATTGCAGTTCGGATACATTGCACAAAACTACTTATCACTCAATAACTGATATAGAATAATACACATCCTCAGCCTCAAGCACCAAGACAAAAATAGGTCAACAGTGACCTCTGTTGGGCAAGTATAGTAATTACAGAAACTACACAAACTTCAAAGTAAGAGCCATCCCGTTTATAACATACATCTGCCCTGTACGAAAAAGTTCAAACTTATTTTGAAGAACACCTAAACAAAATTCCCTGAGGTGCGTCTATGTTGAACTGAAACTGAACTCCTTTTGAACAAGCTATAAGCATTCAGCATTCAGGGCATTTAGCAGACGCTTTTATCCAAAGCGACTTACAAAGAGTGCATTTGTCAGAAGGTGAAACATTTCATTGCTGCTAAACAGTAAGAAAGTCACCAGAAGTACCAAGCATTTCGATTGCTAGGTTAACCATTGCTAGTATACAACATCTCTGGCTAAGTGCCAAGTTACACCACAATCTTCCTTTTGTCTTTTAAAGGAGTTGCAGGATTGTTGCTGTTGGTGAGTACGTAAGGTATTAGAACTTGTGTTGTAGCTTTTCTGTTGGCAGAGCAAACTCATACAGTTAGTAGTCACTCTCTGCTGCTGTTGCTATTGGTATTGGTGGTGTTGCTGTTGAATAGGACTGCAAGAGCCCACTCAAGCTTTGATCAAGTAAGTTTCGGCCTCTCAGGTGTAGACAATAGCCTTGATAGGTGGGCGGAGCTATGACTACACCATTAGCCGGGTCCCTTCCATTACTTCTTCGACGAGATGGATGCCCTCCTCAGCTGCTTTCCTGAAGACGGTACTCCGCTGGTTGTCCTGGGCGACTTCAACATCCAACCAGAGAAGTTGCAATCATCTGACTTTACAACCTTTTTTTACCTCATTTGACCTAACACTCTCTCCTTCTCCTCCTACCCACAGAGCCGGGAACCAACTTGACCTTGTCTTCACAAGGTCCTGCAGTACCCGTGCACTCTGTTACCCCGCTCCCTGTGTCTGACCATCACTTTGTTGCTTTCTCTCTACCCTTGAAGTCCCCCTCCACTGTTCCTCCTACCACCCACACTGTCACCACCCGCAGGAACCTGAAAACCCTCTCCCCCTCTACTCTCTCCTCTGCTGTTCTCTCATCCCCTCCAGAGCAATTCTCACTGCTCTCTGCTGAGGAAGCCTCCTCTACCCTGCTGTCTTCCCTCTCATCCTCTTTAGACTCCCTCTGTCCCCTCTCATGCCTGTCGCTCCCCCTTGCATA
>OMKI01045144.1:0-16159 GCA_900302315.1 Phycis blennoides
CTGTCAATTAGACCCCCTCCCCACACAACTTGTTAAAACCTGCCTCTCTTCTCTGGTCCCCCTCATCTCTGCCATCATCCACTCCTCTCTCACCACTGGAACTGTCCCTACATCCTTCAAAACCGCTGCCATCACCCCAATTCTGACAATGACTGGACTACACTACACTGGACTGCAGTGACTGGACTACACTACACTGGACTGGAGATGGGACAGTAGTGGACTACACTACACTGGACCGGAGATGGGACAGTAGTGGACTACACTACACTGGACCGGAGATGGGACAGTAGTGGACTACACTACACTGGACCGGAGATGGGACAGTAGTGGACTACACTACACTGGACCAGAGATGGGACAGTAGTTGACTACACTACACTGGACCAGAGATGGGACAGTAGTTGACTACACTACACTGGACCGGAGATGGGACAGTAGTTGACTACACTACACTGGACCGGAGATGGGACAGTAGTGGACTACACTACACTGGACCGGAGATGGGACAGTAGTTGACTGTGGTACAGACCTCATCAGTGACCTCCTCGCCACCACGAGGGCGTGAGCGTCGTGCAGAACCCGGCCGTTGGCCATGGAGCGCCTGTTGGTGTTGATGCTGCCAGTTCCCAAGGCAACCACCTCACACCCAGCGGCTGGACCAGAGGGAGGGGAAGAACACAGCACCATGTGACCACAGGTCAAAGGTCATGCTGGCATAGGTTGTTCTTCTGACATCCAAAGCTACGTGCAAAGGAGGTGAGAAGAATCCCACAATCCAAACGGTCAAAAACGCTGTGGACCTGAAGTACCTGACAGTAGATAGAGAAGTACCTGACAGAGTAGATAGAGAAGTACCTGACTGAGTAGATAGAGAAGTACCTGACAGAGTAGATAGAGAAGTACCTGACTGAGTAGATAGAGAAGTACCTGACAGAGTACATAGAGAAGTACCTGACAGAGTACATAGAGAAGTACCTGACAGAGTACATAGAGAAGTACCTGACAGAGGAGATAGAGAATAGAGAAGCACCTCACAAGAGTAGATAGAACCAATCACGACTTTAGTACCCTCTCTCAGCCATCATAAGGAACCATAAAAGCTGATCTGTGTTCATGATGAATCATTTGCAGTTCTAAGTCACGGCGTCTGTGATGCTCAAGGTAGGAGGAACAGAACCAACCACAACACTGGTTTCTAAGCAGCCAGCGTTCTGTAGCGTTAGCTGTGATCATCACTGAGACCACAGACCAGAAGGTGGACCACCTACAGGTCTGCAGGAGGAAGGCGGCCACGCTGGCCGTGTAGGCTGACAGCTCCGGCTGCTTCTCCAGCAGGACGGCCAGCTTCTGCTGCACGGCCTGGGACATCAGCTCAGTGTGGGGCTCATTATGGTCTGGAGGCAAAAGGATAACGCTGGGAAGGTCGTGTTCTAATGAGCTCTATAACAGGTGATCACATGTGAAGATTCTGGCTCAACACTAAATATCACTGAACTGAAGTTTAGGACTCTTGTAGAACAGCAGTACAGCCTGAGAGTAAGTGAACAAAGGTATTCCACACTGGCCTCTCAACCGACCAGCGCCACAAATACAGGAGAGGGAGAGGGAGAGGGAGAGGGAGGGAGAGAGGGAGAGAGTGAGACAGATCGCAGGGGGGGAAGAGAGGGAGAGAGCCGTGAACCAGAGCCCTGTACCTGGAAGAGCTCTGGAGGTCTGCAGGCCCGGGACAGGTCTGCAGGTCTGGACCTGGGGGTCCCTCCATGGCTCCCAGACCGGCAGGGGGGCAGGGCCTTCACACGGACACAACAGGAAGTCAGGTAACATATGACGCCAATCACATGGCCCCGTTTGACTCACTTAAAGGGCCCCTAATTCACCACCAGGTGCAAGGTCGGTGAGTCATTCAAAGCCACTACAGAACGGACCTCTTTGTGACATCACAAGCGGGAGTGTCCGCCCACCAGGTGTACCATGGCTTCATCAGTCTACCTGTGCTGTCAACGGCCACTTCAAATCTCCACACCATTCGTAAAGTTTTCATATCAGCAAATATCTCCACCAATACCAATACATCTGTAATGGGCTGATAAAACCTTTTCATCGATACATCCTGATCTATAGTGTCTATACCTCCTCCATGACGTTCCATGTGGTAATGTGTGAACTTGTGTGAAGGTGAAAGGTCATCCTCTGAAGGGGCTCACCTGGGCTCAGCTCCCTCTCCAGCTGGGGCAGCAAGTCTCGCAGGGCCAGCTCGGCCGCCCTCATCCGGGCCTCCTTCTTGGTGCTGCCCACGCCGGTCCTGTACACCACCCCGTCCACCAGCGCACAGAAGGCAAAGAACAAGCCGAAGGTGTTCCCTGGACGCCCACAGGGGGACATTCATCAGCCCTGTGAGGCTCAGCTGTCATCACACTCCGTGAAATGTCAGGAAGATAAAACATAAACTACATGTATACATATCCCTACGGACAGGGAGGAAAGTGGATCAAGTCCTGCAATGGCCCAGCTGAGCAGGCCAGGGTGAGCAGGCCAGGGTGAGTAGGCCAGGGTGAGCAGGCCAGAGTGAGTAGGCCAGAGTGAGTAGGCCAGGGTGAGCAGGCCAGGGTGAGCAGGCCAGGGTTACAGCGAGGTGATATTCGTTATATCATATCGTAATGATATCACGTATCATAATAGTCAGCCCGTTTCATAGTCACATGTGTTCAGTTTTCTGAATCAGTTTTGGAGTTTGTTGGACTGGTGTCAGCGGGCGAGCTGAGGGGACTGGGAGGCCCCCTGCAGAGCATCCTCCCTGGTGAAGGGTTACCTGGGGTGACGGTCTCCCTCAGCTCCAGGGGGTGCTGCAGGACAGCCGCCAGGTCATACAGGGTGCTAACAGGGTGGCTCGTCCCCTCCTTGTACCGGTCCATCAGAACCTTGGGGTGAAGCGGAGGCCTGTTGGCATAGCCTGAGGGATCACAAATCATTCATCTAACGTGAACACAGTGTACCGCTGCAGTCACGTTGACATCCAGAGCAAACCAAATGTGTAACCCAATTTCATTTTCTACCTCACAACTTTATTTTATGGAAGACCTTGCAACAAGCGGCTAAATCAATGCTAATGCTAGCAGCTGGAGCCTCGCCTGGTTTGGGGGCACTGGGGGTCACTGCTCGCTTCACCGCGTGGAGGTGGAGGTCTGCAGCCGGTCCTGGGAGATCAGGGCTGTTCCTCTGGAGGATCTGGGAGAACCCAGCTCCCCTCGCACGCCCAGAAGGTCCGCTTTTTGAACACATTGTGTGGAAGTCCAGACTCTTAAAGAGACGAAAAGGGCATTTTGTTTTTCCACTTCATAATGCAATACTGCTGCCATAGAGCCTGCAACTCATTCATTCATCAGCATGTGTGTGGATGAAACCTTTACAGCTGTGAGTACTTGGACAGAAAGTCATATTACAACATAAAAAACACCAGGGACCAACAGTCGCCTGTTGCAGGATCGTACTGTTATACATGACCCTACTGTTATACAGGACCACACTGTTATACAGGACCCTACTATTATACATGACCCTACTGTTACACAGGACCCTACTGTTATACAGGACCCTACTGTTACACAGGACCGTACTGTTATACAGGACCCTACTGTTATACAGGACCCTACTGTTACACAGGACCCTACTGTTACACAGGACCCTACTGTTATACAGGACCCTACTGTTATACAGGACCCTACTGTTACACAGGACCCTACTGTTACACAGGACCCTACTGTTACACAGGACCCTACTGTTATACAGGACCCTACTGTTGTACAGGACCCTACTGTTATACAGGACCAAACTGGCCACCAGGCAGCACCTCTCAACATGGCGTCGTTCACCTGAAGCCAACAGGTGCCCATACAGGTGAACCACAAAGCTCGCGCTGCCTGCGTGCTGCTCCACCTGTTGGGACGCTGTGATGACAGCGTCCCAACAGGTGGACTAGTCCAGGCAGGAAAACGGCTCGTCGCTAGCAATAACCAAGGCTAATTAAGGCTAGTCAAATTAACGTGTATACTACGTTACTACGTTTCTCAGTGCGACGGCTCAGCAGAAAAAAAGAGCACCACTGGGCTGCTGGGTCGGCTTCGTATTACACGTACTGAGATTTGAACAGAATACAACACAATGTTTGGCGACGCTCACGTTTCCTTTCACCTACCGGAGAGATGCGGGGTTAAAACGCGCTGGTTTGGGCTGCACGTCACGGTGTCCCGGGCGGAGCGCCCCCTGCAGGCCCGCTCCGCCCCTGCAGGCCAAACCAACGCGCTCCGCCCGGCAGGTGAAAGGAAAGCCCACAGTCAGGGGAAAGTTGCTCTAATGGTTTAGCTTATTGTAGGCTACAGTGAAGCTATGTCCATTTCTACCAAACATGATTTGTAAAAGGATTGTTTTCCTCGCCTCATCATTGACATCCGTTTGATGAACGACTATTTTCACTGAGTGACAGTATTGATCACTTAAATGTGTAATTATATGCATTCTATTACCGCAGCCCACTCAGTAACTCTCGTTGAAATTTCCGTTTCCTGTCTCATAACAAAGTCTATCTCAGCCATGAAGAATAGTTATTAGTGCTCCTTGTGAGATCTTTCTTAGCATTTCGTTTGGCTCTGTGGGACCATTTTAGTTTTCAAGATAAGATGAACTTCATTCATGTACGATGGGAAATGATGCTGTCAGCGCAGCAGAATGTCAGAACAGAGTAACATAATATTAAAGGTAAAATAAGAGCACGCACAATCACAAAAAAGAAACATCATGTCACTGCAGATTAGAAGTTAATTTAAGAAGACATTGTAAAAGGCAACTGGGTTGTTCCAAGTTTCCCCCTGAAGGCGAGCCGGTGATGAGCTGTTCCGAAACAGACGCACGGAACACAGCCCACACAGACGGCCTGAGCCCTCACCCTGCCGGGGGGAGAGGGGACGGCTCTCCCTCTCTGGTGGTCACGACCTGCAGCATGGGAAACAATGAGTCATGAATATATGCGTCGAAATATGAACGTCTATCGGAATGGAAACCACAACAACACGTCGAACAAGGATGTCAGGGTGTGGGTTCATGTCAGGGTGTGTCGGGTCGTGGGGTACAAATGTAGTGCAACAATTCGAGGCTGGTTGATTAGTTGCATCGCTCGTCTCCTTATCGCAGCACCCCCCCATCGTGTCACCAGTGCGTGTAGTCGAGACTGTGTTGCCCGGTGTGTTACTGCACCAGTTTAGTGTTTCACGGAGGGTGCTGTTGGTAGTGGGTCGTTTTGTGTGTTACTGAGGGAGTTTAAGAGTCTCATTGCTGTTGTTTGTGGATTATTGCAGTCGTTTTGTGTCAACTGTTTTCTACCACAGAGGGCTTCGAATGGAAACTGAAACTTTCCGAACTCTGGAAATTATTGCTAAGGTTTAAACTCAACTAGATTCTAGGAGTAACACATTGTGAGGCATAAAAGCCCCAGAATATCATAACAACCAAATGATAATTTAGCTGATCATCATCATAACCCCCCCCCCCCCCCCGCCCAAAAAGCAATCCCACCGGCCTGAAGAGGAGTCTTCCAGGCAGCAGGCAGCATGTCGCTGGAGAAGCTCAGAGGCTTCCGTCTGAAAAGTATCACGACAGTCCGTGAGACAGCTTCATCATCATCCCCTTCATGTTCACCTTTGGCATTTGATCACACAAGCATGCCCAAACCAATCAAGTCAGGTGTTGAAAACATGGGTTCTTAACACCTTATGTACACAGAGATGAACAAAAACTGGCATTGTGATTTCCCTGAAGCTAATGCTGCTCTCTAACGTATTCAAGCTAGTATCATAGCAATGTGTCATTTTTATGACGATGACATCTTGTTTTGAAGGTTGTTCGTAGTTCTGTCTTCTGACAGCAGAGGGCAGTGTCACTTCAGCTTTTGGGCTCTTGGGCATTCTTTCCGAATCCATTGACGTCAGTCCCATACGACTTGCTCATGGACACTCCAGTAGCGTGGTTCTTCCTGGTACTCCTCGTTGACCCCTCTGTCCTCGCTCTCTACCGCCAGGCTGACATGTAGTCTGCTGTTGGCCCTCAGAAGAGGACATTAAGCAGACAGAAAGCAGTCCTTCTGCAGCTGAGGAAATAACATCTCGCTCCACCGTCTCTCAAAGCCGTTGAGTTAGGGGTTCCAGGGCAGCCAGGCTGTCTGCACCACCCGCCCCCCCCCACCTCCCCCACGCCATGGGGGAGAACAGAGCCGGCCGCTCCCTGGCCCAGTCCCTCTCTCTCCAGAGGAATAACAGTGGCTCTTCTTCAACCACTGGTCACTTGCATTCAGCTGCGGCTCTCCATTGGCTCCTCACAGCCCAGATTCAATCTCCCCCATTCATTAGACTAAGTGGATGAGCCCCTCTAATAGGGGCTCTCTTCCCCTCAATAATTGCCGTTGATTGGCGTAGATTAGCCCCTCGTTGCCAGACGAGTGATTCTCCACGACGATAATCTGATTCCCAACTCAAACTAATAGGATTGTAACTCTGGCTGTGGCCTCCTGCTCGTCTGCCAGCCGGGCCGCGGCCTGGACCCGGGCAGCGCCCTCTGGACCCAGGCAGCGCCCTCTGGACCCGGGCAGCGCCCTCTGGACCCAGGCAGCGCCCTCTGGACCCGGGCAGCAGCCTGGTCCCGGGCAGCGCCCTCTGGACCCGGCCAGCGCCCTCTGGACCCGGGCAGCGCCCTCTGGACCAGAGCGAGGGGGACCCTCAGGCCCGTCTACTGTGACTCACGCCCTGGGTCCCAGATAGGAGACAACAGGCCATCAGGGTCCCAATATCCAGGAGGAGGAGAACGTGGTGGAGCAGGAGGAGGAGATTGTGGTGGAGGAGGAGAACGTGGTGGAGGAGGAGTTTGTGGTGGAGGAGGAGAACGTGTGGAGGAGGAGGAGATTGTGGTGGAGGAGGAAAACGTGGTGGAGGAGGAGGACATTGTAGTGGAGGAGGAGAACGTGTGGAGGAGGAGGAGATTGTGGTGGAGGAGGAGGAGGTTCCAGTCTTGGAGAGGAGAGGAACATGGCTGGAGGCCTCGGGAACATCGTAACTCACTTATGCTAGCTGGATCCTCCTGAGCTGTCAGGTGCAGCGCTGGAGGGCTGGAGGCGTGTTTATGACCTTGGAAGGTGACGTGATGCAGCTCCTGGCTGTGTACAGCACACAGAGCATGCATACCAAATAACTCTGGTCTGAATGATCTGGTAGCTGTTAACTCCCACACAAAGAGCCGTGTTGTTTCTGGTGGAAGATGTTCTGTCTTCCACAGGTGATCCAGCCCTCTGAGGGCGTGGAAGACGTCTGTCCCCCAGAGAGCTGAACATTGATCCCAGGCCCGTCGGCCGCCGTGTGGCTCCGTGTGGCTCCGTGTGGCTCCGTGGGGCTCCGTGTGGCTCCGCGGGGGGCCCGTGGGGCTCTGTGTGGCTCCGTGTGGCTCCGCGGGGGGCCCGTGTGGCTCCGTGTGGCTCCGCGGGGGGCCCGTGGGGCTCCCCGTGGCTCCGTGTGGCTCCGTGGGGCTTCGTGTGGCTCCGTGTAGCTCCGTGTGGCTCCGCGGGGGGGCCCGTGTGGCTCCGTGGGGCTCCGTGGGGGGCCCGTGGGGCTCCCTGTGGCTCCGTGTGGCTCCGTGGGGCTTCGTGTGGCTCCGTGTAGCTCCGTGTGGCTCCGCGGGGGGGCCCGTGTGGCTCCGTGGGGCTCCGTGGGGCGGCCCGCTGAGGCTGTGTGTCTCAGACAGCGGCAGGCGGCGGTCCTGTCCCCTGCTGCCGGCCACATCACGAGGAGCGCGGCGAGGAGCTTTCTTTTGTCCTTCATTTGATACGGTGGCGCACGGCGTCTCCTGCAGCCCCGCGCTCTAATGAATCCCCACTCCATTACGGCTGAATCGGACAGATTGCTCTCCCGGAGAAATGAATTGAGTTTTTTGTATTTGTGAGATCATTCTCCCTCCATTAACTGCTCTTTATCCCGTCTCTTCATCACAACCAAATCAGGTTAGGCAGCCATGATTAGCTGGGGTGGCCTCCCATTCTAAAAGGTAATTGGGTTTGGCGGCTCAGCTGATAGTGCCATTAGGACCAATAAAGGCTGGGCTCGGCTCACGCACTGAAACAGATTCTTCAGGAGCAGATGGCAGGCGGGAGCGAGGCCTCTGATGCTCCGGGGCCGAAAACAAAGTTTGTGTAACCAAAGTAGTTAAGGGCCATCTCCCCCTGCAGCCCCCCTGCTCTCCCCCATCACCCTGCCCTCCCCCACCACCCTGCTCTCCCCCACCACCCTCACCCCGACCCACCTCATCACTTGCTGTCGATGTGGTGATATGGATGGATCAATGTTATTATCAATGCTAGTGATCGGAAGTGCGCTTCTTTGATAACATTCTCTGTACATACGTAGAAAACATGGTTTCTAAATATGTCATCAATGTACGTCTAAATCAATGAAAATAATCTGGAGTGAGATGGAGCTGCCAGTCTTGTTGAGCTGAGCTGGTACCATCAGGGTGCTCTGTGTGTGTGAAGACACCAGGGGTCTGTCCGACACACACAACCCTCTCACGCTCCATGACAACCTGGTGTTGTGACTGAGACCAGTGTGCACACTCTGCTCTTCAGAAGCTGGGAGGACAACCCCACTCTGTCACCACTCCCAGTGGCTTCCAGATGAAATGGTTTCTCCACTCTGACTCCCCAGCTCCAGCTGAGCACCAGGGGCTCCTCGGGATGCCGATCGATGGGAGGACAGTCTCCTGTCACGCCACCCGAGGAAAGGTGAACTCGCCACTTCCCAGAAATCCCGGCGAGGCTGAGATAAGCCGTCTGTCCCGCGGCGGGCATTAGTGGTGACAGGGGGGCCGCGGGGAACGGCCGGGGGGCAGGTTTGGACGGGCGGAGGTGGGCTTGTGTATTAGCTGGCCGCCATTGCTGTGACCGCCTCAGCGTTATCTGTCAGCGGTGGTCTGCCCCCCCCCCCTGATCCGGCCCGGGGTTCCTGGAACCCTGGCGTTTGGCGGGTGGCGGCGGGGGTAACGTGAGAGGTGGCCCTCCTGTTGCTCCACCCAGCGCTGCAGTCCGCCATCTTTTTGGTATCTTCTTTTAATCACGGCGGGGATTTGATTTCAAGACATCACTACATTGATAATGCGATCAGCCTGGGATCTGCCAGCCTGCAGCTCCCCGCAGGATCACAGCCGCTCTGTCAATGGAAGGCAGTTTCCTCTGACTACTGGTCTGCGTTGATCTTCTCTTCGTCTCAGTTCTGAGGTCTGGTCCGTGGGCCGAGCAGCGCGGGGGGAATCGTCACACGTCACGCATCTGATGGACGCCCGGTCGGCCCGCTTGACTCGGCCAGGCGTCGGCGTAGCAACGCACAGCCCCTCCCCCGAACACAGCAGCATGTCGTGGGCCGCCGGGAAGTGTCCCTCAAAGAGCCGGGGGAGGCGGGGGGGAGAGGGGTGAGGAGGGGGGAGAAAGCGTCCAGGTTAAGTTGTTTGAAAGGCTCCGGGTATTAAGAGCCGCTTTACACTTAAGAAGTTGGTTTGCTGGGTTTTCTGTTTCCCTTCTTATTGATTGATGCTCAACTATCAATGCATAATAGAAAAGCACTCAGCGCAAATGCAGGGTTATGGCCTTGGGAGGGAGACGCAGACGAGACTGCATCCCTCCCTCTCCTCCCACCTCCTCCCACCTCCTCCAATGCCATTATTGGCCCATAAAGGAGCCCTAGGGAGGCCCTCGCTGTACAGATCAGCACACACCAAATACCCAATTAAAAAAGGCTTTAAATTCCCTCCTCTTTCCTGGGCGGAAATCAATCTGAATTCAATCTATTCGGCTAGGATTCCGACAGAGCAGGTAATTGCCCATAATCGGTCAGCTAGGTGACAACAGCTTGCAGGAGAGACACTAATACAATCAGGTGTCTGTTTTCAACGGCCCGTCCTGCTGGGCCGCACCCGGCCGGGTGACGTTCAGGTCCACGGACTCTAACGTTACGTCCGTGGCTCAGAGGTGGCCGACGTGTGATCACAAATACCCTGGAAGCGCGATACTTCCTGCAGCAGCAGGACGCTTCTCCTTGCAGAGGGTTTGCATCAGCACATCTCGGCCGCTTAATTGCGTACAAGCCTCGCAATCATGTCAGGAATTATTCTGCTGAAACTCGACTCCGCGGATGCAGGCGTGGCGCGGCTAATGCTACCGCTAGATGGATAGCGCGCTTCAGGGCCCGCAAATGACTGTTTGTCATTTTAGCCCGGAGGTGATTGGGCCGTGCCAAGTGCTCTCAGCCAATGAGCTGTCAGCAAACACACGGCTGCACACAGCAGCGCTGGCCTTAATGCGCTGTTCTACCTGCTCGGGAGAGGAGATACGGCCTTCATTGAGTTTCCCTTTCCAGAGGACACACTTGAGCTCATATGTTTAATTCTTTTTGTTTGTCTTGTGTTACAAAACAAATGTAATTCACAAAAAACGGTGCATTTTCAAAGATGGCAAAGAGTTCTTTCCAGGCGTGGAAAACCAGGATGAGGTGGTGAAACACCAGCAGCTCAGACCCTGGTCGCTCCTGTAAGACCCCCAGCAGGACCAGCTCCACCGGCCCGGGCGGTAACCTGATGTCCAGGGGTCAGCCGGGGTCATGGGGTCATTGGTAGAAGGCTGCAATTAATGGATCTCTCAATCAAAGAGGAGCTAATATTACCAGAGCTCCAGAGCAGACCCCTGGCCGGGCTCCTGGCGGGCCAAACAGCTCTCGCCTCGGGAAATTGCTTTTCCTGGCGGGCTGAGAGGGTTCTAGAAGTTGAATTGATCCACAGGAAAGGGGAAAATATAGAAGCTGGGAGATGAAAGGAGAAGAAGGTCTTGGTGCTGATCTGAGGAGCAGGGTTCCTCAGACCAGGACTGAGATTCAGATCCCCACCCTTCAGGGAAGTGTCCAGCTGTAAATAAATAGCACAATCTCTCTCTCTCTCTCTCTCTCTCTCTCTCTCTCTCTCTCTCTCTCTCTCTCTATATATATATATATATATATATAGATATATATTAAGTCAAGTCAAGTAAACTTTATTGTCAAATATGCTACATGCCAGACATATAGCACAGATGAAATTACAGTCCTCTCAGACCTACGGTGCAAACGAACAATCAGACAAACAAACAATATACTGACAACACAAAATACAAAAGTGAGGTAGTGCGTTGTAGTGCAAAGTGCAAATACTGCAAAGTGGCAAAGTGGGAGAAAGTATATATATATATGGCAAAGTATATATATATATATATATATACAGTTACTTGCAAGCATTAATTAAACCCATCAGATAGTAAACTGAAATGTACATAACATACAGAAACATTTCAAGTCCTTCAGACATCCTCTGTGAGACTCTCAAAGCACAGCCAAAAAACTTATAGAAATAGAAAATATAGAGATATAGAAATACAGAATATAAAGATATTTACAAAGGCCTCAAACAAGGGTAGGGTGTGACAGGTGTCATCTCTTTATTCCATCTGCAATAAATGTCAAATAAATATATATCACATCTGTTTATAACACCCACAGTACATGGCGAATAAACATATCACATCTGTTTTTTACATCTGTCATAACCGTCCAATAAACATAATATCTATTTATCTGTAAAAGAGTCTGATAAACATACAGAACATTGTTAATTATATATTTAATTAACATCACATCCTTTTATTACACCCACAGTACATGGTGAATAAACATATATAACATCTATGTATTACGTCTGTAATTATCATCTAATAAACATATAAACATATATGTATTAACTAATAAACATCTACTAAACATGTACAATATTTCTGTGTTACATCTGAAATACATATCTAATAAACATATAACATCTTTGAATTACAGCTGTAATAAATGTTAACACATACAAATACATGTTAACACATACAACATATAAAGTGTTATATCTGTAATAAACATTTCCTAAACATATATAACATCTATTTTTTGCATATGTAAAAAGGTCTCATAAACAAGTATGACATGTATTTAGGACATCTGTCGTAAACATATATTTATATTTAGATGTTATATAAAATATAACATCTATGTATTACATTTAGAATAAATATCTAAAAAACATATATAACATCTATAATAAACATCTAATAAATATAACATCTATGTGTTACATCTATAATAAACATCTAATAAATATAACATCCATGTGTTACATCTATAAAAAACTTCTAATAAATATAACATCCATGTGTTACATCTATCACAAACATCTAATAAATATAACATATATGTGTTACATCTATCACAAACATCTAATAAATATAACATCCATGTTTTACATCTATAACAAACATCTAATAAATATAACATCTATGTGTTACATCTATCACAAACATCTAATAAATATAACATATATGTGTTACATCTATCACAAAGATCTAATAAATATAACATCCATGTTTTACATCTATAACAAACATCTAATAAATATAACATCTATGTGTTACATCTATCACAAACACCTAATAAATATAACATCTATGTGTTACATCTATAACAAACATCTAATATATAGAACATCTGTGTTACATCTATCACAAACATCTAATAAATATAACATCTATGTGTTACATCTATCACAAACATCTAATAAATAGAACATCTATGTGTTACATCTATAACAAACATCTAATAAATAGAACATCTATGTGTTACATCTATCACAAACATCTAATAAATAGAACATCTATGTGTTACATCTATCACAAACATCTAATAAATATAACAATAAATATAACATCTATGTGTTACATCTATAACAAACATCTAATAAATATAACATCTATGTGTTACATCTATAACAAACATCTAATAAATATAACATCTATGTGTTACATCTATAACAAAAATCTAATAAATATAACATCTATGTATTACATCTATAACAAACATCTAATAAACACGTATAACAGTGCAGGGAATAAGGGAAAGGTCAGTTAATTGAATAAGTCTGAAACATCACCAACAAGCTGTCCTGAGGAGTCTCACATGTGATGCTGGCCCGTGGCCCATGACATTACAGCCACTTTGATATGAGTGATTTGAGTGTCTGCTCATGATTTAATGATAAATAACGTCAATTTAATTATGCTATATTTCATCTGAATATGTTCTGTGAATTCTCTGTCAAAGGAAATGAACACAGTTCTACTCTTGTAAACATGTTGTGAAGACCTAGCCCAGTAATAATCATAAGAATCACATTATGTAACACAATCACTACCGATAAAAACACCAATAATCCACTTTGTCATCGTCACCATCCTAATCAGAACAATAATTTCAGTACAATGATAAAATAGTGATAATAACGTCTTCATAGTCCACCACAGTGGTGGAGCCACCGACAGGAGTGTTCATCACTCGTGTCTCCACTAGGTGGCGCATCACCCTCTGTTAGCCTGTCAGCTGTGAGGTCCACCCTCAGAGAGCTGACCTCTGGAGCCAGCTTTCTTCATGGTGACCATAGTGTGTGTGTGTGTGTGTGCCTGTATATATATATATATATATATATATATATAAATATACAGGCACACACACACACACCATATATTATATATGGTGTGTGTGTGTGTGTGTAGTCTTGATTCTTGTCATGGAGGTGTACCTCAAAGAGGAGAATAAAGATAACTTAGTGAGGCCAACTAAAACGAGATAAAGTGACCTGCCTATAGCGTATTACAAGGATGAATTAAATACAGAATACAAATAGACCAAATAGATATTTTACGTCTACATTATACAAAGCATAATAAATAAGTAAGGATTAATAATTCTAAGAATTTCAGATTTTTTATAACGAATTGTTCAACAGCAGCATAATGGATCATAAATTAGTGATGGTTAATATGGGCTATTAAACACCAAGCTGAATGGTGATAAAGAACACTGCAGCCCATTTCTAACCTTACTGTAGAAGGACAGTAGACGTCTGAAGCAGTGGAGGTCTGAAGCTCTACTGTAGAAGTACCGCTGTCCTTCTACAGTAGAGGTCTGAAGCAGTGGAGGTCTGAAGCTCTACTGTAGAAGTACCGCTGTCCTTCTACAGTAGAGGTCTGAAGCTCTACTGTAGAAGGACAGCAGTCCTTCTACAGTAGAGGTCTGAAGCAGTGGAGGTCTGAAGCTCTACTGTAGAAGTACCGCTGTCCTTCTACAGTAGAGGTCTGAAGCAGTGGAGGTCTGAAGCTCTACTGTAGAAGTACCGCTGTCCTTCTACAGTAGAGGTCTGAAGCAGTGGAGGTCTGAAGCTCTATTGTAGAAGGACAGCGGTCCTTCTACAATAGAGGTCTGAAGCTCTACTGTAGAAGGACAGCGGTCCTTCTACAATAGAGGTCTGAAGCAGTGGAGTTCTGAAGCTCTCCGCGTGTCTAAAAAAGGCCCACGACCAAAGTGAACTCTGAAAACTTGTCTGAAGTTTGGGAACTCAAGGGATTCGGCTGGTTGTTCCAGCTCGGCTTGAGGCGATCAGCGCACAGCGGGTTTGATTCCACCGGTCGGGCTGCCCGGGACCCGCTGAGCAGGAGAGCGCAGCAGCGTGTCTCCGGGAGGAGATGCGGGCCTGCAGGCTGCAAACACGCTCCAGCTCAGGTTTCAGGACGGGATGCGGGGCAGAGTGGTTACTGTTAGTGTCGCCTGCTGGGAGTCAGACTGCACATAGTTTTACATCAGACTACTCACAACAGATAGGGTTAAATAGAGACTACTCACAACACATAGGGTTAAATAGAGACTACTCACAACACATAGGGTTAAATAGAGACTACTCTATCAAATAGGTTTAAATAGAGACTACTCACAACAGATAGGGTTAAATAGAGACTACTCACAACAGATAGGGTTAAATAGAGACTACTCACAACAGATAGGGTTAAATAGAGACTACTCACAACAAATAGGTTTAAATAGAGACTACTCACAACACATAGGGTTAAATAGAGACTACTCTATCAAATAGGTTTCAATAGAGACTACTCTATCAAATAGGTTTAAATAGAGACTACTCTATCAAATAGGTTTAAATAGAGACTACTCTATCAAATAGGTTTCAATAGAGACTACTCTATCAAATAGGTTTAAATAGAGACTACTCACAACAAATAGGGTTAAATAGAGACTACTCACAACAGATAGGGTTAAATAGAGACTACTCACAACAAATAGGTTTAAATAGAGACTACTCTATCAAATAGGTTTAAATAGAGACTACTCACAACACATAGGGTTAAATAGAGACTACTCACAACAGATAGGTTTAAATAGAGACTACTCTATCAAATAGGTTTAAATAGAGACTACTCTATCAAATAGGTTTAAATAGAGACTACTCTATCAAATAGGTTTGAATAGAGACTACTCTATCAAATAGGTTTCAATAGAGACTACTCTATCAAATAGGTTTCAATAGAGACTACTCTATCAAATAGGTTTAAATAGAGACTACTCTATCAAATAGGTTTAAATAGAGACTACTCTATCAAATAGGTTTCAATAGAGACTACTCACAACAGATAGGTTTAAATAGAGACTACTCACAACAGATAGGTTTAAATAGAGACTACTCTATCAAATAGGTTTAAATAGAGACTACTCACAACACATAGGGTTAAATAGAGACTACTCTATCAAATAGGTTTAAATAGAGACTACTCTATCAAATAGGTTTAAATAGAGACTACTCACAACAGATAGGGTTAAATAGAGACTACTCACAACAGATAGGGTTAAATAGAGACTACTCACAACAGATAGGGTTAAATAGAGACTACTCACAACAGATAGGTTTAAATAGAGACTACTCTATCAAATAGGTTTAAATAGAGACTACTCAAACAAATAGGGTTAAATAGAGACTACTCTATCAAATAGGTTTAAATAGAGACTACTCTATCAAATAGGTTTAAATACAGCCTACTCACAACAGATAGGTTTAAATACAGCCTACTCTATCAAATAGGTTTCAATAGAGACTACTCACAACACATAGGGTTAAATAGAGACTACTCTATCAAATAGGTTTAAATAGAGACTACTCTATCAAATAGGTTTAAATA
>OMKI01045167.1:0-10526 GCA_900302315.1 Phycis blennoides
GACCGCTCGCACACAGAACCCCCCCCGACCCACACACACACACACACACACACACACACACACACACACACACACACACACACACACACACACACACACACACACACACACACACACACACACACACACACACACACACACACACACACACACACACACACACACACACACACACACACGCGTGTAATCCGGGTCGGCGGTCCGCAGGATCCCACACATGCTGTCGGCCCAGAGCGAGCCCCCGGCCCACCCGTCCTTCCCCTCGGTCCACGCCTTCATCATGCTGGAGGGGACCATGAACCTGACGGGGGAGACCCAGCCGCTGGTGGAGCAGCTCATGATGATCAAGAGGATGCAGGTGAGAAGGACATGAGGACACCTGTCTGTCTGTCTGTCTGTCCGTCTGTCTGTCCCCCACCGCCTACCCGTCTCATCTGCACACACTGTCTGTGAACTCGTTACACCGGAGTCTTCCGGCGAGGCCGGAGCAGACCTGCTGCTGGAGCCAGCCAGCGGGGCAGATGTGTTTTTGGGGGAGTATCTTTTGGAGGGAGGGCTGTGATTATTATTCATATTTTTTTGATGAATGTCTTGTTCTGGCTGCTCTGCCTCCCCTTGGCTTCACGTCACTGTGGAGGAATGCGTCAGGGAGTCAAAACTGAATTGCATTTCATCAGCATCACCGCTGTGGGTCTCGCAGGGCTTCACGTTGTGACGCCCGCTCAGCTCCTGGGAGGGTGGTGGGCAGAACGAACCCCAAAGTCACGCCGGTGAAGCATGCCACTCACAAGGTCACCCCCCCCTCTCTCCCCCTCTACCCCTTCCTCCCCCCCCCGTGTGCCTCCCTCAGCGTATCCCCACGCCCCTCTTCGTGCTGGAGATCTGGAAGGCCTGCTTCACTGGCCTGATCGAGTCACCCGAGGGCACGGAGGAGCTCAAGTGGACCGCCTTCATGTTCCTCAAGGTGGGTCTGCCGCCGGGCCTCGGGGAGAACCGGGCCTCGGGGGGGAACCAGGCCGCCCGGCCCTGGACCCTGCCAGGAGGTTCACCGGCTTGTCTGGTGGCGAGCGTCGGGATCGAGCTCCTACTGGGTTTAGTCGATCGTCCTTTGAAAGGTCAAAGTGATGTCCGTTGTTTGTTTGCTTTGTCTGACAACTGGCCACAAACTAAAGCATAGTTTGCGTATAACTAATAACATGTGATTACCGTTTTTAGTTAAAATTCTCTAAAACGGAAATGAGATGATGGAATCGCAGCAGATGCTTGACATTTCAACCTCGATGCGTAACTCAAAAGGCGTCAGTGATGCATCATCCAGATGAGAGCCGGCCGGGCCTCTGACCGAACCCCTCCATCCAGTTTGTGTTGTATAACTCTCTGCCCTCCCACTGAGGCTTATCAACCCGCCCCGGAAGAGTACTTCGGTAGATTTACGTGTCAAGGCTGTTTATCACCCCCGCTGCTTCCACAACGTCATCACCCACACTGAACTGCGCTCCCCCAGGGCTGCTGGGCAGGCCCGGGCCTGACCCTCCTGACGCCTCTGGGGGGCAGCATGGGTCTGTCTCCCCCTGGCTTCACCGGTCCTCTTCGCTCAATCCATTTTTGGTATCGCTGTCGATGTTTTGTTGACCCATTCTTCATTTGTCGCCTCTGAAGAAGCATTATTTTCCTCTCAGGGACTCATTTGTGAGCGGCGTCCTGTGAAGGCTTCAGGTGTGAGTCCATCCATGAGTGCTGCTGTTTGCATGCAGTCAGATCAATGTCTTTGTTCTTCTCCAGATCCCTCAAGTGCTCCTCAAGTTGAAGAGCCCTCAGAGCGATAGAGGACAGGTAGGCTCGCTCCCCTTTTCTACATCCACACACACGCACGTACAAACACACACACACACACACACACACACACACACACACACACACACACACACACACACACACACACACACACACACACACACACACACACACACACACACACACACACACACACACACACACACACACACACACACACACACACACACACACACACAGTCACTTCCTGCCCACCTGATGACCCTGATGAATAAGTGATTAGCCCTCACTCAACACACCATGACTGAAGAAAGCAACTGCTGAGAGCAATGGTTAGACCCCCCCCCCACACACACACACACACACACACACACACTGTCAGGCATCCATCATCGCATGTCCAAACCCCTATCTGTCACCCTGTAGGACTTCATGGATGACGTCAACGTGGCTTTCGAATACCTCCTGAAGCTCACGCCACTGCTTGACAAGGCAGACCAGAGATGCAAGTGAGTGAAGATGCCCGCAGCGTTACTGCACCCCTCAGCCGGCCGGTTGGCCCGGTCCACCGGGCCGGCCGGTACCTTGATCTCACCACGGTATATAGATTATGAAATGGAATCACACAAAGACTTCAAAGGGTCTCTATTGGTGGTGGAATCGAGGCCCTTTTGAAGTCTTTGTCTCGAACGCAGTTCAAATCTCTCTCTCTCTCTGCAGCAATGAGAATCAGAACCGCTTCATGGGGAGAGACGGGTGTGCAACACTGATTCTTCATTCATTCCCTCGGATCATTTGATTTGGTTCACCTCGGATTGTTTCTCTGTGCCCTTTCAGACGCCTTAGGGTGGGGCCATGTCATGTCATCCAGGGCCTCAGAGCCCGGAACTGACTTGGGGGGCTAATCAAATGTATGTGTGTATGCGTGTTTCTGTGTCTGTGGTGCAGCTGTGACTGTCTGAACATGCTGCTGCAGGAGTGTAACAAGCTGGGCCTGCTCTCCGAGTCTCACGCCAACAACCTCAGCTCCAAGCGGTACGGCTCCTCCTCCTCCTCCTCCTCCTCCTCCTCCTCCTCCTCCCATAAACACTGGTGTTGCATCACAGCAGGAATTCAAGCCTGGACAGTCTCAAGCTCAACACTAATCTCCTTCGTTCTGGCCCTTCCATTCCCCTCCTCTTCCTCTCACGATCTGTCTTCTGGATTGATGTCCTCCACACATCCTCCACACATCCTCCACACATCCACCACACATTCTCCACACATCCTCCACACATCCTCCACACATCCTCCACACATCCTCCACACATCCTCCACACATCCTGTCTGTCTATCGCTCTCTCTTTCTTTCTTCCTCCCCCACCTTTGCTTCGGGGCGAGGGCAGGGAATACGCCCCGCGGCTGAAGACCACGGAGAACGCCAACATCCAGCCCAACCCGGGTCTGATCCTGCGGGCCGAGCCCACCGTCACAAACATCCTCAAGGTGAGAGCCTCTGACCTCTGACCTCCAGGGCCCGGGCTGCCCGGTCACCTGGGGGGAGGTGGTCGTGGAGACACACACACACATGCACACGCACACGCACACACACACACACGTCCTGTGCTCCATGGCTTTGACCCCCCTCCCCTGTGCACCAGACCGTGGACGCGGACCACTCCAAGTCCCCGGAGGGCCTGCTGGGGGTCCTGGCCCACATGCTGTCCGGGAAGAGTCTGGACCTGCTGCTGGCCGCCGCCGCCGCCACCGGCAAGCTCAAGTCCTTCGCCCGCAAGTTCATCAAGTGAGTGTCCGTCGTCTTCATCACGTCGAGAGGAGGGTCCTCAAGAGGAGCGCCCTCTGCCCCTCCCTCCCTCCCTCCCTCCCTCCCTCCCTCCCGCCCGCCCGCCCCCCCGGCGCCGCCACCGGCGGCTGCTGTCTCCTCACGCTGTGCTCTATCCTCTCCAGGCTCAACGAGTTCCCCAAGCACATCAGCGGAGAGGGCTGTGAGTACTCCTTCTGCTACTACTCCTGGTGTCGGCACTCGTTTCCGCGCGGCGTGGGTGGGCTCTGCGGTCTGATGTCTCCTCTCTCTGTCTCCCCCCCCACAGCCAAGTCGGCGTCGGTCCGAGCCCTGCTGTTCGACATCTCCTTCCTCATGCTGTGTCACGTGGTCCAGACCTACGGCTCCGAGGTCGGCCTGTTTGGCGTGTGTGTGCGTGTGTGTGCGTGCGTGTGTGTGTGTGTGTGTGTGTGTGTGTGTGTGTGTGTGTGTGTGTGTGTGTGTGTGTGTGTGTGTGTGTGTGTGTGTGTGTGTGTGTGTGTGTGTGTGTGTGTGTGTGTGTGTGTGTGTGTGTGTGTGTGTGTGTGTGAGGTGGTGTGAGCCGAGCAGCACCTGTCAGGGTGTGTGTGTGGTGACGGCTGGCTTGACCCGTGTGTCCTGATAAGTCAGTGCTGCCCCATAAGTCAGTGCTGCATTGGACATTGGAAGCTTTTCCTTTGTTTGTATTTGCTGTAAACGTTGCTCTTTCTTGATTTGCCCACTAGATGTCCAGAGAGACTACGTTATTTTTGTATTTTTGGTGATTTTTAGTAGGTACATTTTGGATGCAGGTGATTTTGTATAATGGACCAGTACCATGTAGCCCAGGTTATATAATGGACCAGTACCAGATATCACATGTTATATAATGGACCAGTACCATGTAGCCCAGGTTATATAATGGACCAGTACCAGATATCATATGTTATATAATGGACCAGTACCATCTAGCCCAGGTTATATAATGGACCAGTACCAGATATCACATGTTATATAATGGACCAGTACCAGGTAGCCCAGGTTATATAATGGACCAGTACCAGATATCACATGTTATATAATGGACCAGTACCAGATATCACATGTTATATAATGGACCAGTACCAGGTAGCCCAGGTTATATAATGGACCAGTACCAGATATCACATGTTATATAATGGACCAGTACCAGGTAGCCCAGGTTATATAATGGACCAGTACCAGATATCACATGTTATATAATGGACCAGTATCAGGTTTCCCCGGTTCCCTTAACAAGGAGCCAGCATGTGAGTGACTCTGAAGGCCGGTGGTCTCTGCAGGTCATCCTGTCTGAGCCCAGCCCCTCCGGGGAGACCCCCTTCTTCGAGACCTGGCTGCTGACCTGCATGCCGGAGGAGGGCAAGATCCTGAACCCGGACCACCCCTGCTTCCGGCCCGAGTCGGGCAAGGTGGAGAGCCTGGTGGCACTGCTCAACAACTCCTCGGAGATGAAGCTGGTGTGAGTAGAACCAGAGAGTCACGCTCCGAACCAACTGAGGATCAACCTGCTGCAGGCAGAACCATATGCTGAGTCCAGTGGAAGCTTAGTCCTACGGGAGCTTAGTCCTGTGGAAGCTTAGTCCTACGGGAGGTTAGTCCTGTGGAAGCTTAGTCCTACGGGAGCTTAGTCCTGTGGAAGCTTAGTCCTACGGGAGCTTAGTCCTATCGGAGCTTAGTCCTGCGGGGGTTTAGTCCTATGGGAGCTTAGTCCTGCAGGGGTTTAGTCCTATGGGAGCTTAGTCCTGCGGGGGGTTAGTCCTACGGGAGCTTAGTCCTGCGGGAGCTTAGTCCTGCGGGAGCTTAGTCCTGCGGGAGCTTAGTCCTGCGGGAGCTTAATCCTGTGGGAGCTTCCAGCTCTTGTTTAGGTGGCAGTAATAGTTTGAAGTTGTTTCTTGGCTGTGAGATGCAGAAGGTCTGTCCATGTCTCCATGGCTGCTGCCCATCCTGGGATGCTTTGTGTAGATCACCTGCTCTCAGACCTCGCCTCTGTCCGCCAGACAGGAAGTCGACGCCATTTCCAAGTGGCCATGAAGTGTGTGTTTTAATATGTTTAATAACTTAACGATTCATATTCATATATTCTCTAATGAGTTCATCTCATTAGAGAATGATCATTAAGGTCATTAAGGTGTCATTGATGTATTTCACAGCATTGTGACCGGGAACCCACTTTGTGGAAGATTAAGGCCGCCCTTAAGCTCCAGTAACAGTTAACAGTATAGCAAGAGCTAAAGTTATTCACCGGTGCGTTTCTGAGTTCAGATCAAGTCTTCGAAGGTCGGCGTGATGTCCACGCGTGCTCTCTTGTGTTCTCCAGTCAGATGAAGTGGCACGAGATCTGCCTCAGCACGCCGGCGGCCATCTTGGAGGTGCTGAACGCCTGGGAGAACGGAGTGCTGTCGGCCGACGTGGTGCAGGTCCGAAGAGCCTCCTCCTCCGCCGTCCCCGGGCCAAAACGAATCGCGGCGCGTCGGTGGTCTGCGCCGCAGCGTCCCGGGTCACCCGCAGCGTCCTGTTTACCGCCACTCGCGTCGCCGCTCGGCTGCTGGGGGGGGGCGACGCGTGTCACTTTATTCCCGTTTCATTTACATTTTACATTTAGGGGCATTTAGCGGACGCTTTTATCCAGAGCGACTTACTAAAGAGTACATTTGTCATCAGAAGGTGACACGTTTCATTGCCGCTAACACGGTAAGAAAGTCACCGGAACGGGTTTCAAGCATTTCAATTGCTTGGTTAATCATTGTTTCCAGTTGCCGCATCCCTAGTTGCCATGACGTCACAGTGTCATGACACTGCAGGGCTTTCCCCCCCCACCCCCGTAACACACACGCACACACGCACACGCACGCGCATACACACACACGTCAAGCTTTCCACCACCTCCTTCCCTATTTTCGATTCGTCTTCCTTTTCTCCATTTCCCTTCTTGATGACGCTCTCTCTCTCCCCCCCCCCCAGAGGATCACGGACAACATCAAGGGCAAGGTGTGCAGCATGGCTATCTGCGCGGTGGCCTGGCTGGTGGCCCACGTCCGCATGCTGGGCCGGGATGAGCGAGAGAAGCCCCAGACCATGATCCGGCAGCTGGTCATGCCCCTGTACGGAGAGAACACCCTGCAGTTCTACAACGAGCGGTACGGGCTGCCCAGGGGCTCCCCAGGGGCCAGGCTCCACCAGGGGCCAGGCTCCCCAGGGCCAGGCTCCCCAGGGACCCGGCTCCCAGGGGCCTGGCCTCCCCAGGGGCCAGGCTCCCCGGGGGCCAGGCTCCCCGGGGGCCAGGCTCCCCGGGGGCCAGGCTCCCCGGGGGGCCCGGCCTCCCCAGGGGCCCGGCCTCCCCAGGGGCCAGGCCTCCCCCAGGGGCCAGGCCTCCCCAGGGGCTAGGCTCCCCCAGGGGCCAGGCCTCCCCAGGGGCCAGGCTCCCCAGGGGCCAGGCCTCCCCAGGGTGCCGGACCCTGAGCGGCTTGTGAGTCGTGGTCGGACCGTGTCGCGTGCGGTCTGAAGTGGTGACCACAGGCCAGCGTAAAGACGTCAGCTCAGCCTCTGGTGGTCACGCGGCCGCTCTGGGTCCTAGATTTCACCTCGGTTTGCGTAAGTTTGCGGGCGCTGTAATGGAAACGTGACACATTCAGGGCGTCCTCATGGAATGGCCACCTCGCGGTAGGCTATGGCAGAAACATTATTCCAAAAATCCTTAATATTCTACCCCTTAGTAACTTTTAGATATATTAGGACTGTCGAACGGGACCTGGCATAATATCACATGAAATAATATCATGAACTCGCGTCCCTCTGCGTCCAACCACTGCGCCGTACAGGCCCAGAGAGGAACCACGCATAGTTGCCTCCAACCCCCACAGTACCAACCCCCAAACCTGCTGGTTAATGGATCTCAAAACATTGAACTGTGTCTTCGGGTAAAAGACGAAGGATGACCAGGCAGGAAGCAGCCAACCACAGTCTGGCCGCCTCACCCTTTCAGAGCACTCATCTCCTTCCCCAGAAGACACCTCAGTTGGATGAGACGGAGCCGCCCTCTAAGAACATTCTTAGAATTCTACTTTTGCAATCAACTTCCCCTCGGGGATTGCCTCAGAAAGCCATTGACTACTACAGCGCCTCCCACCCCCCACCAATTTCCAGCGGACTCATTCACACCCCCATGGTGTGTGCCCACGTTTCCCACTGAAGATGATTAAGATCATCTCCCGGTCGGTTGTCCAGGCTGTTTCCGGGCTACCGAGGCGCGTCTTGTGGTTCTTCTCCAGTGGGCTACCGTCCCAACTCTCTCGGTGTCCACACTCTTCCTCGGGAAGTGAGGAAGAGCGCGGACCCCCGTGCAGGACAACCTCCTGTGCGCGGTTCTGCGCGCGTGCGCTCTTGACGAGGTGCTGACGCTCCCTCTGTCCTCCAGGGTGGTGATCATGAGCTCCATCCTGGAGCACATGTGCGCCGACGTCTTCCAGCAGACCGGCCTGCTGCTGCGCTCGCCGCTGGAGGGCCAGGAACCCATCCCCTACCGCAACCTGCTGCCCGCCAAGGAGCCCATCCACGACGCGCTGCGCCGCCAGTTCCAGGCGGTGCTGCGCAAGGGCTGGGTGGACAGCCAGGCGCTGCACCTCTTCGAGAGTCTCCTGCACATCGGAGGCGTGTTCTGGTTCACCAACAACCTGGTCAAGGTGGGTTGCGGCCCCACCCTACAGGAACGCCTGTAGGCCGGGACCGGGGGCGGGGCGCCGTGTCAAGTCACGGCGAAAAGGTGTTGAGGAACTGTGTGGAGGGGTCTCGTTTTACATTTACATGTAGGGGCATTTAGCAGACACTTTTATCCAAAGCGACTTACAAAGAGTACATTTGTCATAAGAAGGTGAAACATTTCATTGCTGTACAGTAAGAAAGTCACCAGAACAAGTTTCAAGCATTTCAATTGCTAGGTTAACCATTGCTAGTATACAACATCTCTGACTAAGTGCCAAGTTACAAAGAGTGATTAAAGTGCCAAGACATACAACAAATAAGAGCATGAGGGTAGGTTTTTTTTTTTTTTTTAAAGAGGATGGATGTTATGCAAGGTTCTGGTGAACTCTGAACAATTGGGTCTTGAGTCTCCTCCGGAAGATGGGGAGTGACTCTGCAGTCCTGACATTGGGAGGGAGCTCGTTCCACCATTGCGGCGCCAAAACGGAGAAGAGTTGTGATTTCGCCATCCGACCTTTTCCTCCTTTTTAGTGATGGAGGTACCAGTTGACCAGCTGAGGTAACAGCTCAGCTTTGCGTGTCGCGCGGTGTTGCAAGAGCATGAATGGACTCTATAAATACAGGCCTGCAGGCACATGGGTGCAGGCGTTGTTGACCTTGTTCTCTAGAATGAGGAACATGATGTGAGTGTGATCATCCAATGATTGGTACTGGAATGTATGAGCTAACCGGCGTGACCAATCTCCAGGAGCTGCTGAAGGAGACGAGGAAGGAGTGGGCCAACCGCGTGGTGGAGCTGCTCTACAGCATCTTCTGCCTGGACACCCAGCAGATCACCCTCACACTGCTGGGCACCATCCTGCCCAACCTTCTGACCGACCCGGCCCACTGGCACAGCCTGGCTGACCCGCCCGGCCAGGCCCTGGCCAAGTAAGGCCCGCCGCCGCGCACCGCTGTCTGCTCTGTCCAGATGTTCACCGCTAGTGGAAGAGGGGGGCTGTGTTTCAGGAATGGGGAACAGTTGTTTGGGTCCTTCAACAGGCTGGACGGACGGTACAAAGCAGAATCTGTAGACTTTTAATCTTATAATGACCCGCTACTTGAGATTTAGTGACGACCCAGGTGGGGGGAGGGTGTCCCCTCACCAGGGTGAGTTCTGACGGTGTTCCGGGTGTTCTGACGGTGTTGTTGTGCCCAGGTTGTCCGTGTGGTGCGCTCTCAGCTCCTTCTCCACCCACCACAAGGGCCAGGCCTCCGCCCGCCAGCGCAAGAGGCAGCGGGAGGACATCGAGGTGAACCATGGGCCTCTATGTCCTCATGTTGATTAGAACGCTCCCTGGCGTCCACCTCCTGGAGGTCCAGGCCCACCTCCTGGAGGCCCAGGCGCTGGGGGGCGTACAGTCGTGAAGGAGAACACACTCCACATGAGAGAGGGGGGATACTGTGTATTTATGGAGTTATAATTGCAGCTCATATTTAAGACATGACGATCATTCTGATGGGCTGACCCCTCTCTGGTAGAGGGCAGCACTTTCTGGAAAAAAAGATTAGGCTCCTCTAGAGTTGCCGTTCATATTACTAATGTCCCTCTGTGCCTCACACAATGTTGCCATTGTCATGGCAAACCAATGTTTGCCAAAGGGGAACCTTTTGTGTATTGCTGAGTTCATGCTATTACTGAAATAACCTAATTTCTGAAGAAAATGATCACAATGGGAATATGATAGTTAACACGTCAGTGGTTTAGATAATTACATGAAGGCTTATGGAGGGTTTACATTTTAGTTTTTATATTATTATTATCATATGGCAATGGAACATACTACATACAAAAGTATATATGTCGTAGAAAGGAAACACAGAAGGCAGTATAAAAGAGGCAAAACATGATTAAATGCAATGTTATTTCCCAGTGTGGATGTAGGAACAGGGACAGGAAGTGGTTGCATTTGTGGTCCAAAAATATACGGACTATTAAGTTTTATTTGGTCATCAGTATGTCTTGACAACATCCAGTGAGACGTGTGTGTGTGTGTGTGTGTGTGTGTGTGTGTGTGTGTGTGTGTGTGTGTGTGTGTGTGTGTGTGTGTGTGTGTGTGTGTGTGTGTGTGTGTGTGCGTGCGTGCGCGGACCTCCAGGACTACAGCAGTCTGTTCCCTCTGGATGACACCCAGCCCTCCAAGCTCATGCGTCTGCTCAGCTCCAACGAGGA
>OMKI01045168.1:9330-14330 GCA_900302315.1 Phycis blennoides
TTACTCCTCCCCCACCCCCTCTCGGTGCCTCTTGGACGGGTGGGCTAGGGTGGGGTTTCTGGCTGCTTTTGGTCCGAGAGATCGCTTTGTGTAGGTTTTTTCAGTTTTTTTTTCCTTCTACACCCTTTCCTCTTTATCCAGCTCCTTTCTAAATGTAGTTTAATTTCTTCACAACTTTCCATTGCTCCTTTAGCTTTCACTCCCCATCTCGTACCTCAGTCTTTCTCTGCTGCTCTCTCCCTCACGTGAGCTCCTCTCCGTCGGCCAAAAGTGGACACTGCTTCTGCTCGCGCCTAATGCGCTTCATAACGGATTTATTTACCTGCCAAACGCGAGCCACTGTTGACAGAAACAGCGTTTAGGGGGTTCAAATGGATCTGAAGGGTTCAGTCAAGGTGCAGACTCACAAGGCGCTCTCCAAACTAGAGACCAAGGACAGTCTCCAAACTAGAGACCAAGGACAGTCTCCAAACTAGAGACCAAGGACAGTCTCACGGGGTTTGTTGCTGCAGCCCGGTGCAAACAAACCTGCCATGCAGAACTGATCAAAACTCTTCAGGCTGGCCCTTGATGTTGGGGAGGTGACATGAGTACATGAGAAGTGGAATCAAATAACCACATGTTGCTCGGGGATGCATCTACAGTGTTTTAAAAAGCTGTGTGTTCCAAAGCGAGAGTCGTCTCACTGTAGAGCCGGGGAACTCCACAAGAGGAGGACATATAATAATAATAATAATAATAATAATAATAATAATAAGGGGCATTTAGCAGACGCTTTTGTCCAAAGTGACTTATAATAAGTACATTTGTGGGGTGTGACAAGTGGACAGTTGGAGGAGGGGGATCAAGGGGATCGAACCTCCGACCCTTCGGTCAGTGGACGACCCACTCTGTCCACTGAGCTACTGCCGCCCCCCTAACCCCTAACCCTAACCCTAACCCGACCCTACGGTCAGTGGACGACCCGCTCTGTTCACTGAGCTACTGACGCCCAGACATGTCAAGTGTTTCTTCGGAAAGAGTTTCAACCTCAACGCCACTGAAATATGGGTGGTGTGAGGGTTATCCAGTAATGAAGACAAGTGGTTAACCACAGCGGCATGCCTTCACTGGAAATGGAAATTGACTTTTCTTTGGTACGTCACATAAAAAGACATTATACAGACATGTTTACGTTTAGTAGAAAAAGCCTTTCCCACACACCCTGTATTTCAAACACTACTAATAATTCACGACTGGAGATTGTGAGCGTGAGGCTCCTGAAGACCAGGGTCCTGAGGTACTTGTAGCCCCCCTCCCACAGAGTGTGTCATGCAGGCCTCCAGTGTCGTGACCTCGGAGTAGCCAAGAAGAGGTTAATGGATGTCTCTGTCGGGGGGATCAGCCGGGCCAATAAATCTGCAGAACCACTGTTGACAGAGCAATGACAAACACCAAGAGTTTCAGTTCAAGGGAGTAAAGAGCTGATGAGTAAAGAGATGGGATCTTACTCAACCATTTAGCAGACACCTGTAACCCCCACAAACGTTACACACGTTCCTCAGTGAGCAGGCAGAGGCTGGGGCACCGGCCCATGCACGCCTCACTGGGTCGTCCTCAAACCAGCCATCATCCGGCGTTTCCACTCGACTTGATTCTTCACGCATCTGGCCGACATCTTCCCGCCCGTGTGTGTCTTGAGAACATCCATATTAGCAGACTTTTTATATCAGACTACAATGGGAGTACGAAAAAAAAGACACCAATAAAGTAAAGAGAAACGTTTTGTCCGAAAATAAAAGCGGTAACATCTGTTGTGTCGTGCGTTTGCTGCTGTGGCACCGGGCGTCTGCTTGACTTGTCACGCGGGGACAATGCAATAATCAGACACTGCAGTGGTATGTGGCGCGTTGTACAGATGTTTTCAATGGCGGGGAACACCCAGGCCTCTGGCGGAAACGCTGCATAGGGTTCTAAACTCCTCGAACCGTACGGTTCATTCCCTCCCGAGTTCTGGACCAGCTGCAGAGGAAATGATAAAATACAACAGGGATGAGCTACGTTCTCTCTGCAGCGGGCTTGCATCACCCCTCGCTCCACCTGGAACTGGGGGGCTGTCGGTGCTCTCGGGTCCCCAGCTCTCTCCTAGCTCACCTCTCCCATTTGACTCTTTTTCTTTCCCCGTTTTGTTGACAGGATCACGACCCTCGGCTCAAGATATCAACGTGCGTCTCACGTGTCCGCCACGCAATCACAGACACGGTTCCACATTTTCACCCCTGTTCTGGTTTTCCGTGTAGAGAGAGCCCACCTTATCTCATGCCGATGGAATCCAGTGTTTTCAGAGTCCAAAATGAGATGCAGACACAGGGGTGTGGAGTTTGTGGAAGTCCCCCAAAACCCCTTCTGCAAGATGCTTTGATGCTAACGCAGAGAAGGCTCAGTCCCCATCAAGTGGCCCCAAAGCATGAGCACAGTCTGGCTCCAGTCCCAACCCTCGTCTCTGTCCATTCCTTTCTATTTGGACAAATAATAATAACAATCCAGAAACTCCTTGTCCTTATCCTCCTTTTTAATGGTCAAACCAAGTTGAACCCCATTTGGTTCACGTTGAATTACTTGCCGTCATCTGTCTGACAAGCATTTCGGGTGAACCAATAGCAAATACTAGAAAATAGTCAAGCACCAAACCTCCACCAAGGAACCAACTTAAATCAGCATACAGGACAACATCTATGTGTCGTCCCAATCCCTCCCTCAAAGCATACAGTTCTGGGTGATACTTCATATGAGCACCAACAGATGGTCTACTATGACATCGTTTAGCTTTATCGTGTTAGCATGGAGTGACCACACCCATGGCCACGCCCCCTTTTCACTGATTGCCATGAAAAGCTAATGATTTCTTACTTGGCCCATAACAGCCCAACTCACCAAACAAAAAGCTAAAAAAATACCAGTGTTTCTGCTTCCAAGACACAGCGAATCCAGTCATAAAAAAACCCATTTTAGCTTTCCATGGGTTGCACATGATCTCATTGTTAGTGTCACGTACACATATGGGTTCAAGGATGAGTGAGTTAATTTATTTTTGTTCACCCACTCATAATACTTTCACATTTTCCTGGAAAATGACTCAGTTCTGCTGAACTTATTCAGGTGTTGGCATGTGTAAGTCCTTTAACAGTGCCATGCCATTATTGTGTAATGTCTTGATCAAAACCCAAAATGGATGACAACAAAGTGTCTGGTGAAGCAAAGACAAAATCTCTCTTCTATAATGACCACAATATAACAGCACGTAAATCAATAACTCTTCACATTCACATCTCATCCTGAAGCTTGAGTCGACATTAACATTTGAGAGTCCCTTTTCTGTGGACTGTTACAAACAAATAAGCAAAACCAATTCCAAGCTTCGCATTCTGCCTGTCTAACTAAACTGTCTTACAGAAGCATAAACAAGAGGTTGGTCAGCATTCATTCATTATCTTAAGTTATAAACCTCTGTAAGCTCTAGTTAGGTGGTGCCAGCGATGGCAGGCATCCATCAGTATGTTACTTCCAGTGCCGAGAGACTCAGCTCCACTGTGAGCCACATCCTCCATCCCCCCAGAGAGCGACTCTCAGCACCCACACTAGGAGAAGAAACACCAACGAACAAATTACATCCAGCTTTAAGCGAGGAGGGAAGGAAGAGAGGAAAGATGATGGGTAACCTCACTAACCCGAATCAACTTGAGCCTTCATCCTCCGAGCATCTTCCTGTGAATACAGTATGATATACGTAGCATATCGTGGTATTATAGAATTGTACGGTAAAAACAGAAAAACAGCTGAGCACGAGCGCTATGTCAACTGATATCGCCACTCGCCCGAAGACGGGTTCATTGAATCCTTTCCCATGACCTTTGACCCCGGCCCACCAGGCTCTATAAAAAGGGACGGGACAGGTGTGGACCTGCACTCACAGCTCCACGGACCCCGCGGGGCGGAGAGGGCCGGGCTGCGGGGAGGTCAACTTCCTGGACCAGAATGCGACCCGAGCAACACGGCAGATCTCCATGCTAATAGGATACATAAGTCTCCCCCGGGGTGGGAGGAACAACCTGGAATGTTTAAGTAAATACTGAAACACCATACATTATTCAGCCCGCGCCACAACACCACCCCCGGACTCACGGCTCACGGCCGCCGCCGCCGCCGCGTCAAACCGCGGCGCAGGGTTTCAATCCAAGGCAGAAGGAAATTGAGGATTAGTTCCTGTTGCGTCTCCGTGGGAATATCAAACCTTAGAGCGGGTCGGCGTTAACTCACGGGGGGGCGACACCGTGAAGCGAAGCCCTGGGTGCGCCTGGCCGGTGAGGCGATGAAGGGCCCGGTCTCGCTGTACCTGAGGTGTCTGGCGTCCTGCTCTGAACCGTGGTCCTGCACTACAGCTGAGCCATGTCGGCGGGTCTTTGCCCCACCGGTACTCTGCAGCCTCGCAGTTGGAGCGCTCCGTGAGCCCCCCAGGATGTCCCAGGAGACCAACGTTGCAACATTGAGTTTGGAACGGCAGAATTCTGCGCAAATATCTTTTTACTTTTTTTTTTTTTTTGTAACGATTGCTGCCCCCTTGGGCTGTTTTTCCAAAGTACAAATATTTTCCTTAAATGTCTTCATTTCATTTATGAACAACCTGCAGAGAGTGCTTTGTTTATGGCTCACTTTTTCGGGGAGGACTTAATGAAGTGCAGCTGTCTTGGACAGCTGGAAACCATAGTATATGACATAATCACAAGCAGACCAGCCAACCCAATCAACACACACACACACGTACAGCAGCAACCCTCTTACGTAAGCCTTGATTTACACCACGAGCCAGCAGAACAGACACACCCCTCGTGGACTCTCAGCCATCACCTTTCCCTCTTTCCCGCGATTCCCTCAAAGCATCACGGGGAGACAGACAACACGGTCCCTGTGGGGGTTACCGGCTAAATGAAAAGCAGAAGGTCTGGAACGTGAGGAACCATCGT
>OMKI01045169.1:0-18870 GCA_900302315.1 Phycis blennoides
AAACCACAGGTGGGAAAGTCGCATTAAGTAACTTAATTAACCGCGTCCAGCTGCCTGCATCACAATCTGTCACCAAGGCCTGTTTACAGTATTAAGCAGCCGCTTAAACCAATGTTTCTAATCATCATTTGTCATTGGTTACCTTGCTTATTACCTGCAAACCTGCACAATGATGTACATCAATTATCACATTCTTAAAACTAAACGCACGGTTTTGCTTTTATGTACAGAATAACCACAATCCAAACCCCCAGTTCATGGTTAATGCTCTTCGTTTCAAGTAGAAATAAGTTAAGCAAATAAGCAAATCCACTTGTTCAACACATGGTGGCATTCATAATCTCATTCATAATCTCCCACACTGGTACAAGCGTGAGAACAGCTGCTGGGACCGGACTCCAAACAATCAGAACGTTGTTCACCAGATGAATGAGGTTCACATGTTTATCATTGTGGAACATCTAACAGTGTTGGGCAGTAATATTCAGGAAACGTACCACAAGCAGTAAACAGGTAAAGGTTTTAGGCTGCAGTCCATTTGTTGTTTGTTGGTTCTGGAAGTGACTTAGATTACACAACACGGCTACTTGTTTGGAAAATGCTGAAAAACAATGTATTTAATGAATAGTAAAATGGGCGGCAATGTCAGCACTATTAATAAATTACCAACAATAATAAATGTTTCACGCACACATTGCTAAAAAAACCATCAAATGGCTGAGCTGGTTCTCTGGCTGCAGCCCAGGGCCACTCATGATGCATGAGGACCTGACAGGCTGCTGGGAGGCTGAGCACCGACGGCAGAACAACTTTCCAAAGAAAAGGAAGCGTGTCCAACTGAAGCCCACTGAACCGAGAGCAGAGCTTGACCAGCTGGAATTAAAGCTAATTTTCTGCACTTTGTTTGTAATCAGTATGTCACCAGCGAGAAGAAAATCCAGGGCTGTACTATTGATATTCAACAAAGAGGGAAAATAACATTTCTTATTCTGCATATGCATACTCACTCTCTGACTTATCCTCGGCAGGAGTTCTGTGAAATTCAACAAGGCTAGCTGTTTTGTACCGCTATCGAAATTATACTCCAAAACAGCAGGAATGAATGCTACAATTAGCCCAACGCGCCGTTTGCCGAGCGGGAGCGAGTGAAACAGGGCCGGCCCTTATCAGCGCTCTACAGATGTTCCCAAGCAGGGAACGTCTTGAAGTGAGCTCTTGTAGCGTGTCACTGTGCTAGCACCCCGGGCCACGCTGAGGGGATGGGTGCTGATGGCAGGAGCCACTGAACTCTGCACCCAGCTGACAAAGCACCGGCTGACGGCTCTATCCCTCTATGGTGTGGAGTGCAGCCACGCACGCACGCACACACGCACACACACGCACACACACAGACACACGCACACACACAGACACACGAACACAGACACACGCACACAGACACACACACTCACACACACACACACACACTCACACACACTCACACACACACACACACTCACACACACACTCACACACACACACACACACACACACACACACACACACACACACACACACACACACACACACACACACTCAGAGACCCAGAGGCCTTGCAGCATCTCAGTGTGTTATGTGTGAAGGGACAGTTTGCTGATCTACGAATGCTTTCACCAGTAACTCGATCACACTGTTCAGTTGTGACACATTATGTCCACTGGTGCTTAATATAGTGCTGAATATTCTTTACATGTGTTATTATTAGCAGTGCAACTACAGCGTGTATTCAGGTAAATATATTATTATTCATGTTAATATGTTCATGTCAATGCTTCTTTTATTACAACACGTTTTTTTTATATAAATTGTGAATTACGTCCAGTTAAAACAGTAACAGTTGTAAGTGTTTGGCAGGCCGGTGGAGGACAGCGTGGTAACAAACACAGCCAGCCGGGAACCAGTCCCGCAGCAAGCGAGGCCTCCTGATGAACTTCTGCTGATCCAAACGCTGACCACACAGAACAAACTTTCCTCACAACTCTGTAATTAGGAAAGAAAATAATTGCCCCTTTTTTTTTTTTTTTTGCATTTTATTCAGGACCACCTAAACCGAATAACGCGCTCAATGACCAGTCAGATCGCGGCCAGTAGAACGTGAAGTTCTATAGCCCTGCATTACAATGATTGCATTACGATCTTCAAGGCCTTCACAGCCCCCCATCACACAGCCAGCGCCACCTCTCTGAGCTCACAGCGGAGAAGTGGGCAGGAGGATCATACCAGAGGAATCCATCCGGGGAAGGCTAGGATATAAATAAGATTCTAAAAAGAAACCACACACAGAATTCCGGTATATCTGCCATTACTATGTCCATGCACACAATGGCATATGAGCAGCATTGCCTTTGTTGATCTCAAAGTAAATCCTCCGCGCAATCGATCAGTCGAACTGCGTCGACGCGCCTCCCTGTTCTGACAGCAGCGTACATGTCTCAGTCAGCCGAACCAGCAATTTAGCAAAAGCAAAACCCATTGCCACGAGATCTCAAACTCAAACGGTCTCACACTGGCCCAGCCGGGGCCTGCGCACACTCCCCGACCGGAGTGCTGTTACCCGGGCTGTTACCCGGGCTGACAGCCTGGGTGCACAGGAGCGGGGGGGGGGTGTGAGTTTTGCAGAAGCGTGAAATGTCTCCACACTCATCATCTACACTCACACCAACACTTTGTCTCAGTAAGATAAATAAGCCGTATTTCGTATTGCCTTGAATAATGCATGAATAGAGATCTATTAGCGAGCGGAGGCAGAAAGGTAAGGCACAGCGATTATAAGAATTTAACTCAAACACCTCAAATCGGTCAGCGTCTCGCGGTTTTGCCGAGCACGCTTTCGTTCAAAATGCTTTGTCGTTTGAAACCCTCAGGACCACGTCTTGGTACCGGGCCAGCAGGGCCATGGGTCCAAAGTCTTTATGTTATTAATCCATCATTCAGCCCCATATTCGTTGACCTAACACTCTCGGGCAAGAAGACCCAGTTATGAAGTGCAGTGTATCAGCCCTCACTGGTCATGTAGAGGAAACAAGCATGGGTTCGATTCAACAGTCCCGCGTTTGTTTTAGTCAAGGATGCACCCGATTGCTGTCATTCATTTGCTCGCAATTTGACGCGTTTAAGCGATTTTCAGCCAGAACTTGTGAGATGTAACATCTTTTGTTTTGTTTTTTTTACTCCAGAAAAATGTTTCGCTGAGAACATCCTACAAGAGCATCTTCTGACCACATCTTTTAGTGGAGATTGTTCCGTGACATCGGGCAGCAACATGGAGCGTATCTGAACGCATCGCCGAGTGAAACCGAACACCCCTGATGACGGGCGTCGGCCAGCGTTTGATCATGTATGATATCATAATTCATAATTCAACATGGCCGCGCGTCAGACTGAGATCTCTGCAGAGGGCCCAGCGGGGGGGGGGGGGGGGGGGGGGGGGGGGGGGGGGGGGGTGAGGAGGGGTGAGGAGGCACTGCAGTCTGCACAACTGAAACAACAATGGCGGCAACCGAGGAAGGTGGAGAGAAACGGAGCAAGCGATCCGAGCGGTTTTATCCAAATAAAGACCGAACAGCGACGTGAAAAGATTTGCACAGGAAGGCTTTTCTCAGAGGAGATGTTTTTGATTTCCGGCCAGGCGAAGGAAACCAGAGCGACTCTTCGTGATTTAATCTGATTGGCCAGAGATTTTCCTTTGCGCCCTTATGTGGAAATAATGCGCTGCCCGGCCAAGGACAGACTGGTCCCACAGCCCCGCAGCCCCACGGCCCCGCGCTGAAGTAGGGCGCGCCCCATGTTACAGGGTATTGATCCCCCACACTCCCCCACCCCCACCAGCACCCTGATGCATGCGGCACAGCGAGTCGTGTCCCTCCACCGGCCTCCCCCACAGGGGGGGGAGCAGTGGGTGGGGCCTCGCCTCACAGCCCCACGGACCTGGGGTTAAACGCCGCCTGCATCCTGCGGGAGGGTTTGGCACATCCTCGCCGTCACCTCGCTCTCCCTCCCTCTCTCTCTCTCTCTCTCTCTCCCTCCCTCTCTCCCTCCCTCCCTCTCTCTCTCTCCCTCCCTCTCCCTCCCTCTCTCCCTCTCTCTCCCTCTCTCTCTCTCTCTCCGGCACCTTAAGGGCGTGCGGAGGGTCGGGCTGTTGTTCTGGGTTCTGGGCCCGGTTCCTCTGGGCGGTTCTGCTATGTGTGTCTGCTCTGACTTCATCATGTGGACAGTGATTCAGTATTTAGTATCGCGCAATGAATGATTTACTTGGGCGGCGGGTGCCGGGAGATCTCTTGTCGTGTTATTACATTACATCACATCACATCGAGTTACAGAAACAGCCATGGACAGCTCCGGCAAACTATTGCGGATAATCTGTCCGGTCTGCTGAAAGCCCCGCGCGGCGTACAGAGCTTTAATTCCATGGACAAACGCCCAAAAATGCCAATTGCACAAAGAACAAAGTGCTCACTGTTTCTGCGGCGTTTGGAAGTTCATATGATGCCAGTCGGTCTGTTTCTCCGTTGCTCTGCATGAGTCCCACGGGATGAGGGCAGAGCCAGACAAACAACAGCGTGAATGAGAACATATTTTTTCCAGTTCATCAGGTTGTGTAACCACTGCCGCCACGTTTGCATACAGCCCCATTTATGAATGGAGTTATTTATTATTTTACTTATTTTCTTATGTTCGTACCGCATTGACGAAACCAGTGAGAACACAATGACGAGCAGCAGTATCTGAATATTAAAGTAGTAGATTGGTGGATTTGTGACGAACAGATTTCAAGGCTTCCGAGGGTCTAGGTAACATCCTGGACCAGCTCCTCCCCAAACAAACCGCATGCGTTCTTCACATGTAAGTGTTTGCGTTCTACAGACAGCTGTGAATATTTGATGTCTCCACAGTGCAGTGTGCAGACTGGGCGGGAGCCGGCAGAGCTGCTGAGGTGGGCTCGAGGTGTCCGCCCTTCAGGAACACTGGGACCGAGATCAGCAAAGCTTCGCTCGGGGTTTGAAAAATGTAAAGACACAGGAGATTCAGAAGCAGCAGCAGGCTCTGCCAGATTTCACTAACAGAATTCATAGAGTCAAGATGCCTCTTGTAGATGTTGTGCATGAGTAAAAGACTTTCTGCAACACACTCCTTGAGATTAATATACTTTCTACATTTAATCTATACAACCATGGCTTCGCCTGAACTATCATTTGAAATGAATAGCTATTCTCCTGCTGGAATAGCATCCATATCCAGCACGGTTTAGATAGGGACGTTTATTGAATTAAGGTGAGTCCGTGAGAATGATAGAAAGGCAACAAAGAATGTCTTTCTGTTCTCCGATGAGATCCTACCACCAACTTGTGGCATTTCGCACAGAACCAAATGGGTGGACAGAAGCAAAGGAATGTTATGGTGGGTGGACACGCTGAGCTCTGCCTCGTCTTCATCTTACAGCGGCATCAGGGAGCATGGTTCAAACCAGCCCAATAAAAGGACATACAGGAATATCAGAATTTTACAACTGTAATTTAACTTGTGCTCCACTTATTAAATGTTAGATAAATGCTCTTGAGTATTAGTTTTAATTCCAATTTCATTCAGGTATCCGATGCCTTCTGTCTCTATAACAGATGGGCCGAAGACGCAGCCAATATATGAGCCTATTGACTGCTGCGTGATTGATGGAGTGAATTAAAGGCGGCGCTTTACAGCCGACGGCTTCACCAGGTGGAATGGGTGGCCACGATGCGACCGCAGAGGAAACATCAGAACAGAGAGGGACTTACTGGGACTCCCCTCACAGGTACACAACTACCTCCACTGCCGTACTGTACTGGAATGGTTGATACTTGTCATGCAGTGACTCTATAATGGGGGTAGTAATAGTTGTTTTCCCCTATGTTCCAGGCAGGTTAGGATCATTTGGTGACACCGGGTAAAGACATTGGAAGGTTTGACAGCTCTGAAGGTTTCAGCAGAGCTGGCTTCACCTCCTTCCTACAGATTTGTTTTGCACACACAAAACTGAATTCAGAGTGAGGGCCTACATGGTTCAGCTCACACACATTAGTCTTGGTAAATGGCAAGTTTGTGACTGGGAATTCACAAATATGTTAACGTTCTAACGTAGGATATTTTCCAGCAGCTAAAAATGGGATGAGAAGTCACAGATCTCAAGAAGAGAGTTCAGCTTGTGTAAATGTGTGTTCCCACACCATATCCGTTACCAGCCACCCACAGATCTCAGATACCAACAGTAACACAAGCACTGCCACCTATTTGACTTGTCAAGTGGTACTCATGGCAACAGTATGTGCTGCTACAAAATGGCTACCGTACTGCTACGAAATGGCTACTGTGCTGCTACGAAATGGCTACCGTACTGATACGAAATGGCCACTGTACACACTGTATTATAGTGTTATGGATGTTAGACATCTATAAAAGCTACACAGACAGACAGACAGACAGACAGACAGACAGAAATACTTTAATGAAATACACAATGGTGTGATTTAAAATGCAGCTTTTTTGGTCGGTCAATATGGAAGTCTCTCCGGTGTATTGTATACATCTCTATGGGAGAGACACCTGAAGACCCATCTCTTTAGGAAACGTCAGGGGTTGACAGCACTGACTCTGATTTACAATCATCTAGCACTGGTCGTCTAGAACGTACTTTGCTGAGCTGCGTTGCAGAGTTGTAGAACTTTAAGTGCTTGGAGAAGGTTGTGGGATTAAGGGTTCGATTAGTAGATATGTGCCATCTACTGTAACTGTTTGCAACCTGCGGACCACGTATCTCCGATTCCTACGGGGACTCTGCATTCTCTCCGCTTGTAATTTAAAACCAGGTTCACTGTAACTATTTTTGTCGCTCCTCCTATTTTGATCGCTGGCTCTGATTGTTCTCAGCTTCGCTTGGGAGATGCTTGAGACGAAAGCATCAGCTAAATTAAATGTAATTTTCCAATATTATATACAGCGTAAGGTTATATACATGTTATACACATCTGTATATAGAAAATAAAGTGAGTTATATTGGAAGACAATGCATTTACCTACCATCCACCAGCAGACTGTGCGGCCATCAGGGAGCAAGGGACCGTGAACCTGAACCAGACCACAGCACATTTACATCAGCCCACCCACGCAACACATGTCTGTGCATCAGCAACACGTCACCATTTGTGCTCTAAATGAAGCTATAGCTCCATTTAGAGCACAAGTGATTTAAAATAATGTGATCTTCCTGATAAAGGATTCCAGTTCTATGTTAAGTGATCAAATGTCCTCTAAAAGGGACACTAAATAACACTTTAGCTCTTTTGTTAAGATGTGCATCCAAAACCATTATCGTTGAAAAAGAAAGTAAAACAGATTCTTGCTTGGTCTCAGAGGAGACTACAGTATGATTCTATTAAACTCTGCAAGACTCTTAGTTTTGTGCTGCACAAATGCATCAAGTGATACTAAATATGATACATAACGCTATGCTTTCCCCACTACATTAGAAACAGAACAGGACCCTCATCTCGTAAAGGATTATATTCCTTCCAATCGTTCTGTCGTTCTTCACATGGAAGCGGCTGTGTGACGTACAGATGTCGAGGAGATTGACGACATCATCAAGGGCAAAACGAGAATAAACTGCATTTCAGGCAATTTAGGTCATGTAACGGATCATTTCTCTCTAAACGGGTGAGCTGCAAGGTTATTAAATACACAATAGTGACCGATTACGGAAACGAGATATGAGCTTTAGGGCCTAAGTCCTATTTCCGTGGATTGTGGTGAGCTGTGAGACAGAAGGAGTCCAGGGGTTTGGGATCCACAACACCTCCAAGTGTAACCGTGGAAGAGAAGGTGATAATTAAAGGTGATATTCCACTATCTTGCAGGGGATGAGGAAGCATATACTCTATATGGATATTAGTCTGTGTATGTGTGTGTATATACTGAATATATATGTGTGTGTGTGTGCATGCAGGCGTTTGTGTCTGGTATGTGGGCGGTAAGATGGAGGAAGTATTTAAAATAGTGCAATCATTCCCGTAGGTCCACGGAAGATCAGTGGTGGATTAAATATGGATTAGGCAAGGGAGCATGCATGTACTGGTTATGAATTGTGAGGATACATCTCAATTGACAATGATGAAAATGATGACCAAGAGACAGTGCTTGTCTCTTCATTTAATTTATTTCTATTATCCCGCCTGGGCATGTCTGACTGAGGCAAAGCCTATTTAAATCAAGACAAATGTACTGCATATTTGAATAAATCTAAACTCTTTAGTTTCCATAGAGATAATTATGCTCAGTTTTTTAAAATACATCTTTCTTTTAATGCAAAACAGAACTGATGCTACAGCTTCACGATGGCGACTGACATTAACATTTTAATCGACGTCAACTACTTAATCAAATGAAAGCTTTCATTAAAAAAGCTGTCATTTCTTTGACAGTGGTGTGACCACAATTTGTTTGTTTTATGGGTGTTTTCAGCAGTTCTCTGCTTAAGGGAACGTACGGGTCCAGGTTTGCCTTATTCTTGGTACACTAAACCATACTTGAACTAAATTAGTCTTTCAGAAGTGACATTTTTATATGAGCACTTATCGAGAGCCACATTGTGAACTTTGATTGACAATTTTACTGATCGTACCGCAGTTATATCACCGTACACTGAATCTAACTCAAACTAAAGCATTCCCCCTCGTTTGGCCCTAACAGGGCTTCAACACAAGCCAGCGCAACATCGAACAATTCACTCCACGAATAAAAAATAAGCACAGTAACAGTAACAAATATAACACCTGCATGCTTTTTTCAAGCACTGGAAAAGTACAATACTACACACCAGCTTCTGAGCAGCGCCATCTTTCAGCGTGACCACAGTCTAGAAGGGCCTGGAAATTAAACCGCTCCATGTTGAAATGTGAATCAGACAACATTTGTGATGTGCGTTTGGTCTTTTTTTTTTTGCGTTTGATATTCGCTGACATCTCAAAGCCGAGGGCAGACACGGGTTCGCCGCTACACCAGAGCTACGGTGGACATCTCCGCTGTGCTAACAACGTCAGGGGGCTGCTGGAACCACAGGCACTTCACAAACGCCTGGGCGAAGCACTTTGGCCTTTTAAGCTGTTTAAATGTACAAATGGAGTCGACAGAAGATCAGCTCTAACAGTGGCCTTTCATTTGAATACACTATCATCCCCACGCTGCCGCGAGCAGCCTCTTCCGTTCGGCTGGCGCGGGGGCCTTGCACCGCGCCCTCCGCTGCTCGTGTCTTCACCCTGACGGAGGGCTGGAAAACGCCAGGAAAACGCCAGGAAAACACGAGCCACATCACAACACAGGAGTTCAGCACGGGGGCGTCACACAAACTATTTGGGAGGATTGGCCCCTTTAATATACAGTTGTCTTCATTAAATATACATGGGGAGCTATTCAATGCACTGAGAATGAACCGCCACTGTCTAGATTGCATGCAAAATCACTCACACGGCAATTGGATGCTACTGTGGACATAAATATATACATATATATATATATTCACTTCCATTCACTTGGATCTCTTTAGTAGTCTAGTGTCTGTGGCTGACGCAGGTCTGTAATAGGCTCAGCCAATCATTTTATACGGCCCAAATGGAATGATTGAACGGGCTACCTGTCTTTCTGCCTTGCCTACCCGGCTACCTGCACACATTCTGCACACGCACCCACCGTGCATGACTGCAGTTTTCCACCAGGCAGGCAGACCTCGTACTAAAGAAGCCAGTTAGTCATGTGTTCTGGGGGAGTGGCGTCTGAGGGAAGAATGCAGGAGTGGGATCTTTTCTTGCAGAAAACACAGAAACATGAGAGCACATATGAGGCTTTGTAGTCCACGCCTCTTCTCCCTCCTCCATTGTCTCAAACCCTGTGTTCCTGCCAAGGTGAAAATGCTATTTGCTGACAAGTTGGTCTAGAAATCTATAGTAATCCCATGAAGAATTACAGACAATGGTAGGCTATGCAGAATGTAGTTATTATCACTTGAAAGCCTCTGTTTGGAAGCTCAGTCAAGCCTTTTTCAAATTTTGTTAAGGAAACAATCGCCATGGATACTGGTCTTAAAGTAGCTCCAGAGTTTAGTGTGAGCTGTAAATGAACGAGGTCATCAGGGGAAGAGAGCTGACAGGAGCCACACGCGTTTCAGTTCACAGGAGCCACAGGAAGGTGAGCTGACAGGAGCCACACGCGTTTCAGTTCACAGGATCCACAGGAAGGTGAGAACTAATGGAGCCCAGGCCCTCTCGGTCCCCAGTGCCTTCTTGGTTTTTTGCAATGCAACCATCGGTAAAGGCAAAGGTTGTTACACTTCATGTAGTTTAACACATTAATAATTTGCTTTATTAATAAGAGCGGCAGCCCGTTTTGACCCTACATTCGCTTGCATTGAGCAGGCTTAAAAAAACAAAATTATAACAGGCCTAGATGAATTTGTAGGTACATTTTTCTTTCTGATACTGCTGACAATACCAGGAAGCCATTAGGTCAACAGATGACTCATCAGTACTGCGCTAAGCTAACGAGTTGATGATGGAATGCCTCTCTCTTGATGAGTGCTTCATAATGAGGAGCAGGCCAATGGAGAAACTTGTGCGTGTGCGTACTGTTTTAAGGGCCCCTTTGCCTTCATTCAGGTACAGTACTACATGAGTAGGCTACTATAGGTTTTAGTACATGATATGATAACTATCTACTACTCACATTAAAATATTAAATACACTGGCATAGACAACATGACTGACTACCAGCTTTGATACTTACTTTTGTGTCACTAAACACATGTGTACCATTCACAGCCACAGTCACATGTAAATGAGTAAATGACTGTCTTTTTAGATAGCTGTAGGGCTTGAACATGAGAACACATAGCGGTATTTTTTATGTCGATAGAGTTGTCTTCATGTACATTCACATTTACATTCAGGGCATTTAGCAGACGCTTTTATCCAAAGCGACTTACAAAGAGTACATTTGTCATAAGAAAGGTGGTAAAATGTAAAACCCTACATAGCAGTAAATATACCGTACACTGGGTTCATCAATACTGTGTACTGCCACGTCTCACATGAGAAAGCACCACGGCAGTTTCAAACAGTCTCCCCGTAATGACGATCATTTCACCATGAATAACGAAACGGCGACCAAAACACCGTTAACTACCAGTAACGCCAGTCTAGTCTAAATAGTTCAATAGTAAGAAAAACCCGAAAAGGGACGTGCAATAATAACTACAATAAATCATTCACAAGCTAGTTCTGACAAAGTTATTAAATCGGGCCAGAGGTCTTTCATGAGCGCCGATGTAAAGTTATACTGCACTGGGACTTTGAACTCTACTCGTATCACTCCGCTACAGGTGTTTCTATTAACCATTAATTACTTACTAATTACACTCATCGGAATCACCTAAGACATCAGCCGTGGACAGACACCATGGCTGTGTTCCAATATCCATACTTCATGAGTACACTTAAACGTAGTACGCTATCCGCACTCACTAAGTGCGCAGATTTTCAGATGTTAGTGTTGTTCCAAATGGTGCAGTTATCGGAAATTACTATCAGGCTGCGTCACCGGCCAAACACACGTGAATCCATTACACCCACTGACCACTAGCCATTTTCGAACTGAGCGCAGCTCAGCCTGGCTCCGCCTCTTCCGCTACGTAGCTAAGATGGCTGCCGTTGAGTACGGAAAGTGTACACCGTTGCACACTATGCGTACTAACCATTTGGAGGGCAACATCCGGGTCCTTTCAGTACACTTCTTTTCGCCGCGATCGTAATCGGAACACCCTACGTACTCAAACTAAGTATAGTAAGTACGGTAAGTATGGATATCGGAACACGGCCCAAGTCACTGGCCAGTACAACGATACAGAAACATGTGCATGACAGGCTGGCCAGCGGTCGCCTGCAGACCACCACAAAGCCTCAAGCTAGTCTGCAGGACAAGGTTTCTGTGTTGCTTGGCGACAGTCCAGTCCCACTGCAGTTGTGGAGCAATTTGTGTTGTGGCGAGCCAAATAAGTGATCAATAACACAAACAAATCATAGTCTGTTGTCGCTTATTACTGTGAACTAATAAATGTGTCTTGTAGAACGGTTGTATAAAATAAATGTCACACTCAAGGTCGAGCTGATGAGCATCAGCTGGACTTTGATTCGGTCGCAGGTTCGAGGCCGCGTGTCGGGCGCAGAGGAACACAGCTGTGCTGATGTTCAGCCAAACAACAACACAACAAAATAAACTGCTGGATCGATCTTCAGAAGTAAACACTTAAGGTAGTGCTTTCTGAAGGGCGACTATCATGTTCAGCTAAATTGGTATTGAAATAATTGAAGGCAGACCGACAAACAGTCGACACCCCAGGAAATAAAAGATACGTGATGATTCAGATGAAAGCTTTTACAAATGCAGTTTCAAGGATTGAAATTGTAATGTATGTGTGTTCCCCATATCAGTCAGGGCGAGTGGCAGACTGTATGTTAAGATGAATATCAACACTTCAATGTGACGATACAGCTCCACTAGCCCAGTGTGAGCTACCTGTTACCCTGAAAGTGTGTATGTGTGTGTGTGCGCGCGCACGTGTGTGTGTGCGTGTGCGTGTGCATGTGTGCGTGTGCATGTGTGTGTGTGCGTGTGTGTGCGTGCGTGCGTGCGTGCGTGCGTGTGTGTGTGTGTGTGTGTGTGTGTGCATGTGTGTGTGTGTATGCGTGTGTGTGTGTGTGTGTGTGTGTCAGTGTGATACTGAACAGAATGCATGTGATATCACCAGACGTACTTGTTATCCTCGGCGCCTCATGCTGATATCACAAGGTTGAAAAGTACAAGTTTACCGTCAGTAACAGGGGACAAACTACACGCCTCGGGTTTGCTGCTAAAAGGCACAACATACTAAACTAGCCACACCAAAGAGAATCGTATTCAACCGCCCCCTGTGCGCTGAACATTGAAGTACGACTTGATTATGAAGTCACAATGAACACGATGGCGTTAAACTGTCATTGTCAAACAATAACTTATTCCCCAGGTCTGAGTTTCCAGTGCAAGTGAGCAAGCCCAGCTTCCATGAAGTGTGCTCTACTGTAAGTGAGATATTTTTACACACACACACATGCACACACACACACACACACACACACACAAGCACGTGCACATACACACTCACGTGCACGCGCACACACACACACACACAGCAGCCATTTGTTGTTCATGAAGGCAGGAGAGTGCAGCAGCTCACGGTGGGCGTGTGTGGGCTCGCCTTTCTCCGCTTCCCACCAGATGTTCCCCTCTCATTACCTCCACTCAGAGCGGTAGGAGCGCGGTAGGGCTACAGACGCTTCCCTCTCATACCTCCACTCAGAGCGGTAGGAGCGCAGTAGGGCTACAGACGCTTCCCTCTCATTACCTCCACTCAGAGCGGTAGCAACGCGGTAGGGCTACAGACGCTTCCCTCTCATTACCTCCACTCAGAGCGGTAGGAGCGCGGTAGGGCTACAGACGCTTCCCTCTCATTACCTCCACTCAGAGCGGTAGCAACACGGTAGGGCTACAGACGCTTCCCTCTCATTACCTCCACTCAGAGCGGTAGGAGCGCGGTAGGGCTACAGACGCTTCCCTCTCATTACCTCCACTCAGAGCAGTAGGAGCGCGGTAGGGCTACAGACGCTTCCCTCTCATTACCTCCACTCAGAGCGGTAGGGCTACAGACGCTTCCCTCTCATTACCTCCACTCAGAGCGGTAGGAGCGCGGTAGGGCTACAGACGCTTCCCTCTCATTACCTCCACTCAGAGCGGTAGGGCTACAGACGCTTCCCTCTCATTACCTCCACTCAGAGCAGTAGGAGCGCGGTAGGGCTACAGACGCTTCCCTCCCCGACACTTCAGCTCTGTGACGCCGCTGTGGTGTGATACGTCCGCTGGGCCCGCCCGCTCCCCCTGGCGGAGGGGGTGAGACAGGCTCCAGGACGGCCCCCCGCGCCCCCCCCGTGGTGGAGGGGGTGAGACGGGCTCCAGGACGGCCCCCCGCGCCCCCCCCCTGGCGGAGGGGTGAGACGGGCTCCAGGACGGCCCCCCGCGCCCCCCCCTGGCGGAGGGGGTGAGACGGGCTCCAGGACGGCCCCCCGTGCCCCCCCCCTGGCGGAGGGGGTGAGATGGGCTCCAGGACGGCCCCCCGCGCCCCCCCCCTGCCCCCCGTGGCGGAGGGGGTGAGACAGGCTCCAGGACGGCCCCCGCGCCCCCCCCTGCTCCCCCCGCGTGCAGCGGCCATGCCCCTGCAGAGCCACGGCGGCTCCCTGTGCGAGGCTCAGGGTCCTCCAGCTGTGTCTGCTGCTGCAGGACACGCACGCGGCCAGAGGCATGCTGTTGTCGGCCGCCATCGCAGACCAATAATAACACATTGGGAAGGATTTTAAAAATGGGTTTTATATATATATATATATATATATATATATTGTATATATTGTTCGATTTTTTTTTTTGGTCTCAAAAAGACCAGAAATGTAAGACAAGTCTGACCTCATTACTGCTGGAGAAATAGAGGAAAGGTTATTTTTAGATTTCTAATTGAGTGTCAGTCTTTGCCCATTTTTTTTGTTACAAAGATCGGACAGCTCTCTGTGATGTTTGTGTGGTTATTATTTACTAATGGAGCGTGAGGGCCTCATTAGGGAACCACATCTACATATGAAGCTTATTCCTTCTTCTTTTTACACAATATAAACACGATGGACCCATTCATGTCAGATCATTAGGGTACACTCATCATATTCTTTATGTAGTCTGCCAAACGTGAAATTTGGCATGACATACAGGCTACAGTCCTCATTAAGACAGGACAAAAAAAGGACAAAAATGTCCTTAAGTTTAACATTTTGAGAAAAAAGCACAGAGGTTAACCATTACGCATTATCATTTTAATAATAACAATAACAGAAGAGGCTATTAGGATTTCATGCTTCATTTTTTTACGCCTGTTAGGATTTTGTTCTTTCTAGTAGATGGGGTCAGGTTGAGCCAGGGTTTGTATGGCTTCATGTCTGTTTTGATAACTGCATGACTTGGATTCATCAAGGCGGAACCGTGCCTCATGCGTAATCTAATATCAATCTAATATTTATGAAGACATTTGAAAGCCCAACATTCACAGAAAACACCCAGCGCTCCACCACCGCAAATAAGCTCTTGAAAAAAAAGTTTAGGATGTGTGTAATGTAGATGATAAGTGGAAGCTGTGAATTCTGGACCATACGCATGGTACGGAGGCAAAACCTGTTAAAAGTTCTACATTTTGGCGAAACGAACGCAATTGGGGGGTCTGGAATGACCACAAAAACAACGCACCTCGATCATAAGAAGAAAATGAATAGCCTAGGTCATAATATTAAGAAGAACGCCGATAACGTTACCTTGTATGTGGTGGTTTACCACACTCTCCAGTCGATCCAACCTCTCGATGATCCGGAGCGTGTCACTCCGTTTGTCGCCATCCAACTTTTTCTCCGGTACGGGCATCGGCACTTTGATGTATATGTTGGCGATATAATTAGTCACCCATCCGACGTAGAGCAAGCACACAATATTGGTCATGCCACTCAGTATCACGCATGTGGACACCAAAGTTTTGGTTCTCCTGGTGCAAGCCATGCCGACATCCCGACGTGCAGCGTGTGTCTGTCTCCCAGCACAAGACAAGGCAGCGGTTACCTTCCCAAACCTGGAATGTAGGCTACTTCAGTGCACACGTCACTTTGGACCAGCCGCATACAATCGTTCCCTGTGTCCCTCTGTTGCGATGCAATCCGGTACAATCTTGAGTTTCGGTTAATCTAAGGGATGCCACCACTCCACGCATGCTGCTCTCGCACTCTCGGCAGCTCAGATTAGGTTTCCATATTAACAAGATTGCGCGGAGCGGTGCGGTCTGCGTTTACGGGATTGGATAATGTAGTGTTCGTTGTGCATTCCCCTTAATCACTGTGGTGTGAGCACCGAACGCTTCCACAGAGGTTACTATGTATATAATGTGGTGTTCAGTGTGCATTCCCTTTAATCACTCTGGTGTGAGTATCGTTTGTAAAACGTATAGGCCTACCATGTGTATGACAATTATGATTAATTGTTACTATTCTTAGTATTTATATTATAAATATATAGGCTATATGCTATTAACATGATGATGATGCTGGTTATGATAATGATTTTTAAATTGTCATTACTTATATTATTCTATTATCAATTAATATGATACTTTGCAGATTCTTTTATACAAAGTGACTGAGTTACGATACGATAAGATCAAATGGAGCAAATATATACAGTGCAAAATTTACAATAAACAATATAAGAGTACAACGGTAAACTAGTATCAATATGTATGATATGAATGCACAGGGCGAAATGTGATCGGTTACCCTATGTATCATACATACAACGTAGCCTAATCTTGTTAACACAGTAATGGCTATACATTAAGTAAATGGTAAGGTGGAAATCCAAATAGACAATGTTAACACAATACGGGTAATAGATGCACATAATAAATCAAAAGTACAGGTAACCATTATGGTTAAATTCAGTGTAAAAAATAAATAAATAAATCCCAGTTATTACATTTTACACTCATGGTGTCCCACATGTCAGTGAGTTGTGAATGATATCAGTGATCCACTGAGAGACGGCGTCCGGAGAGACCACTTCCACACCGCGTGCCTCAGCCGCCCCTCGCCTGGCTGAGGTAGAAGAGTTATGCAGCTCGACTGCCACAGGGGGAGAGGATGTCTGTTCTGGCACCTCGTGGTGGCATCTGCTGCTGAGGCTGCTGCGGTGTGACACACGTCGCGGAGCGGGTGGGGGTGCTCCACCGCGTCCCCCTCTTCCACAAAACCTCCACAGGATCAGACTCCTCCCCCAGGAGAGAGCCCGCCCTCCTGATGAGCTCATTGATCCTGTTGGTGTCGATTGACTTCACCTCACCCGGCACGCGGCAGCAAAGAACACTGCACTACCGCAGACTGGTGGAACATCCTCGGCACGGTGCCGCAGACTGACCGGAGCCTCCGCAGAGTGGGCTCAGGGTCTTGTACTCCTGGGGTACAGGCAGGTGTGGGGCAGGCTTTCCTCCTGTCATCCACTCCCACCTTTGGCTGGTAGTCAAGCTGAAGGGGGTCCAGTGATGGTTTGACCAGGGGCCGAAGGTGTACCAGCACCAGTCTCTCAAGGGTCTTCATCAAGTGGGAAGTCAGCTCCACTGGTCTGTCGTCCTTGGAGGCCCAGGGGTGCACCTTCTTTGGTAAAGGAACCAGGCAGGACGTCCACGGGGAGATCGCCAGTGTCCTCTCCACATGTGAATTGCAGCACACACTCCAGTTTGTTGCCACGCGGAGCCTCATTGATCATCTCCTGTGACCATCTCCTCCGGGCCCGAGTCGTAACAGACTGCTGATGGGGGCAGGAGGTGGATCTGAGCTGTGCACCTCCTTAACATTAGCATAACACATATCCTTTAGGAAAATAAATGAAATCATGTGTGATTACTTTAAGGCAGCATTCAATAATGCATGGCAGCTCTGAGTTTGACACCGCAGTTTGAATGGAACAGCTCGTTTGTGTTATTATTTTACTCCCTTAAAGGGTTCTTGTTCATCCCTGTTCCCTCTGATTCAGCACAAGCCTGGTTTATTTAGTCATAACTGAAATATAAATGTTAGTCACATCCAGTGCTTAGAGGCTCCTTTGCATCTCATCATTTAAACTCATCTTCAGATAAATTCACTTTGTCTTGTAAATTGCCCCAGTTTTATTTTTTATTTTTTACCTTCAGATGATATCTAATTTCGCAGTGGTGACACCAACTGGGACGTGGAAGTTGGTATGACGTTTGTTATGTTTGGTTCCCATTTTTTCTCAACTCAAGTGGTCTTCAGACTTCAATTAATTAATTCAATTATTTAAACTCAAGGGGAGGCCAGCTCACAATGTAATCATTGTAGAGGATGCTGCTACAGCCTCTTCAAAGTAGCGTGTTCCAATTATAAAACTTGATGGAATATAATGGTACAGAACCGATGATGATGGAACCGAACCAGGTGCAGCTTGTGTGTGTGTGTGTAGGTGTGCGTGTGTGTGTGTGTGTGTGTGTGTGGGTGTGTCTGTCAAATCCATTCATGTTCAATGGCAATTTTCATTTTCATTTCATTTGACTTCCATGAATGTACCAGGGTAATGTTTACCCTTTTCAAATCAAGTGTCCTCCAAAAAGGATTATCACATCTTACTGCCAGTCTGTGAACTTTCCTTTGTCTCCGTGTTTTTCAGTGATTTGCTTCCTACTCACCCGTCTTAAAGGGCACCGTTGACTCGTTTTGGGGCGTAATTGTATTCTGTAAATAAACAGATTTCTGCTTTTGCATTTGACCTCTGTGTGTGACCCCGGGACATTGTGGTACCATCCAGACTCTGCCTCTCTGCTGCTCAGATCACACGGCCCCTCCAGGTCCCCTCCAGGGTTCTGGAGTTCTTTATGTGTGCACGGTGGGTGGGTTGGGAAGTCATATTTTTATGTCCCAAGTTTCCAGATAATATTCGGATGCAGGAAATAATTAAATTGCGGCTTGAAATGTTTGATCTGTGTGCCGAGGCCGGAGAAAACACTGCCTGCCCTCCAGCAGAGCCCCCCCCCCACACACACACACACACCTCCCCAATGTAAGAAACCTTGCAAAGGAACACAGAAGAGGGGTCCCTCCTTCCAGATGTGGCTAGTGCAATGGTTGCAGAATGGGA
>OMKI01045170.1:0-16713 GCA_900302315.1 Phycis blennoides
TGTTAGAGACAGGTTACTGTGCCTTTAAGAGTTTCAGCACTGAAGTACGGCAGGTGTTGTAAACTGTGATGTTCGGGCAGTTCAGTAAAGTAATGAAATGAAGCTACACGGTGTGATCATTGAGTCTTTGCAAACACAATACAACCTAAATTGGAATTAAACTGAAACCTCTATAAAGGAAAACTAAAGGAAGATTTGAGTTGTCCCTTTGCATTCTTCAGACCAGGCTCTTTTCAAGTTTGAGCACGAACTGAGTGAAACCTGACAACTTGACAGGGGGGGTGTCACATTCACGCAGTTTGTTATGTTATCTGTTGATGGCTAGCCTGCCGTAAATGTTTTGGGAAGACACCTGAAATTGATACCTGATACAACTTACCTCTGTGTAGACTACGGTTGCAAAATTCCGGGAATTTTCCCAGATGTAAACTTTCCATGGGAATTTACGGGAATAAATGGGAATTTATGGGAATAAACGGGAATAAACTGGGAATTTTCAAAATTGAAGGTTGGCTCTTCATAGGGAACTTAAGTATATTTGGGGAAAGTATATTTTAGCATAATCTTGACTAAAACAAACAGATGCCATTCAAGTACACTTGAATATCTATGCCATTCCTCAATCACATGCATATAGCACACTGCTTACGGCATGGCCATTGAGACCCAGGCACTGTGCATGCCTCCATCACATGTAAAGATGACTTCTAGAAGACTGGACCACACTTTAGAGCCCAAAGACAAAGACTATTGAAGGCACACATTTGAGCCTGTGGACTACACAAAGTGAAGTAAGTTTTTATGATATTATGGGGAAAGATATTTATTAAATGTTTAAATTGCAAATATCACATACTTCACATCACATACGTATTCATTTAGTAGACAGCTAGCTGATAAGTTAGATCCTAAATAAGCCATAGCTAGCATAACTTAATTTACCATCTATGAGGCACTCTTATATAGATGCTAGCTACCTCAAATGTGATGCTGTTTTTCTCTGCCTCCTGCAAGATGTTTAGCTAGCCTTACTATTTATATATCTGTTCATTCCATTGCATTAGTATTCTTACAAGCTCTTGTCTTATTGTAAAGAAAAGAGCCACGTGCACTATCTGATGTGTGGAGACATTTCACACCAGCTTCCAATATGGAATATTTCCAAAATTCCCCAGCTTAACTTCCCATGGAAATTTACCGGACATTTTCCGCCCCTTTGCAACCATAGTGTAGACTCGCTCCATGGATTCCTGGCAACCACCTAGACCACCATAGACACCATCTTGAACCCCATAGCAACCACTGAGCAGCCTATCGTCAACCTAGAAAGCCCTAGCAACCATATAAACCACCCAGATCACCTTAGCAACCACCTTGAACACCCTATTAACTATCTAGAACCACCTAGAATTCCAGAGCAACACCCTAGGAACCACCCAGTGGGGGGCATAGCTCAGTGGGTAGAGCGGGTTGTCCACTAACCAGAGGGTTGGCGGTTCGATCCCCACCTAATAAAGGGGCATTTAGCAGACGCTTTTGTCCAAAGCAACTTACAATCGGCACATTTATGGGGTTCGACATGTGGACAGTTGGAGGAGGGGGATCGAACCGCCGACCCTACGGTTAGTGGGCAACCCGCTCTGTCCACCCGCTCTACCCACTGAGCTAATGCCGCCCCACCTCCAGCTGTCCACATGTCAAACCCCACAAAATGTACATAAATGTAAGTCGCTTTAGACAAAAGCGTCTGCTAAAATGCCCTTCTTCACCCAGAACACCCGCGATGGTAGAAGTACTGCTAGCTCTACTAGCCTGAGAGTGGATAACGACGAGGCTAGCATTGATCAAAGCACAGCCTCCAAACCCCTCGCCACACCATCTGACCGCTCTCCACAGGGTTTACCAAACCATTCCCGTCAGGAGGGCCACTGCCAAACAAGGTTTCATTTGGGCTCATTAAGAGCTCTTTGCGTCTGTGCACGGCCAGACTAACCTTCCTCACTTTGCAGTGTGTTGAGCAGGACAAGCGTTGACAAAGTGGTTGGCAGGTTCTTTTCACCATGAGGGAGAGGATGATGATTTAAATGGGGCCGTGATATGTAAAAAACGTGTTCATCTGTTCAGATTATTTTGTTATGTGGCGGAATACACAAATGGACTACAGTACAACAATCGGTGAGTGAAACATACATAATTTGTCATTATTCACTTACATTTTGGTAATGAAGAGATCAGTCAGAATGTTCGATTCAGCTGTTGTCTATCTCTAATGATCTCTTATCTGTTACTGCCTGTGGTGTTGCAGATCGCCGTGTCTATTTGATGTGGATGTCATCCCCATGTAGAACCTGAGAGAGTGCCTCTTGGCTGCCGTGCTAAACCGTTGGTCAACAGATGCTGTCCTCGTGCTGCTGGAAAATTTCCACTGCTTTCGGCTTTTGCTTTGCTAACAAACTGGCGTCCACTGAATGTTTTCTTAGACGTAGGCTTGCTTGGCTCAACACCTGACCATTTGTCTTCGTGGATAGGATAGGTTATATCAGCTATTGTAGTTGTGGATAATAAAATGGCTGTCAGAGGGGCCCCTCCAGGATGCTCCGCCCCTGCATGCCAACATACAACGTATTTAGAGAGTAAATGTAAATAATTTGCTGTCCGAAGTCACAAAGAGGAGTGGTAACTGTGGACACATGCTCAACCAAAAGAAATGATCAATGAAAGGAAACACTACATGAACACATTCATGGCTGATGACAAGATGCCAGTTCTGCTGTGATGAATGTACCAGTTGGCGATGAGGCAGAAAAGATGGTCTACCCTCCTGTCTTACATCACATGTCTCTATATGCTCACTGCTGCCTTGCTGTGTGATTCACGGTTGTGTAATCCTTGTGTCTTTCCAACAAATAAATGATGCAAAACAAAGGACCGTCCGACCATGTGTTTGGATCATGTCTTCTTCATGCCAAGCAGGCAGCATGGAGATAAGTGGTCTGTCACTGTGTGTACCACACCCATCACACCTCGCTGCATCTAGGTGTCTTTGTAGGCAGCACCCTGCCCTCCTCTGCATCTTCTACACATCTGGGTCTCCCTGTCTGCTTTCATCCAGGACCTTTAAACGCTTATTGAACCACACAAGGCACACGCTGAACACGCACTGCATGGAGCAAGCAGTGACCTGCATCCTCTGTGACCCTGAAGCATGAGAGACGGACGATCATAGGATCTTCATAATTGCATCTCTGCTACTGTTTATGTCATAGGGTTACATTTTTGGGAGGTGTGTGGGGGAACCAAATGCAGTATAACTATACCCTTACAGCCCCGATAGAAACAGTGCAAAGTTTCCACATACCTTTCTTCCTGTGGATGCTTCCTGTCTGCGAGGACGCTGATCGCCTTTATCATCTCCATTCATCCCGGCACAGCGTTTCCTGCTGCTGCTGCTCCTCCCATGCCGTGTGTGTGTGCCTCTGTCTGGGCAGGCCGGGGACGGCAACACACCCTGATCCACTCCTGATGACATCATAGCCCTCCATCCACGGTCTCGCCCTGTCGCTCTACACTAAAACACGTCTGTCTGAATGGTTCACACATCTTCCTTTTCAGACTCATGTAAAAGAGGCACACACAATAATCATAATAGGGAACCATTTACGCATTACACATTCCCTTTTTTTGGCAAATAGCTGCTGCAGTCATCTATGAAAATAATAGCAGCAACCAGCATGGTGTAAATAAAGATCAAAGTGTTTATTTAAAAGGTAAACCACCTCTAGTTTTGATCAATCAGCATATTTTTGTACTGGAGAAAGAGCTTTCTAGTAAGATAAGGACTTTCTTCTATACTGAGTGGTTTTGAACATGTAATCTGTCATAACTAAATACCGCTGCATCAGTCAACTTCCTGCCGACTTTGATGCCTCCCTGGAGTCCTGTCATTATCCAAACCGTGATAATCAAGATGATATGAAACTGGTTATGGAACGTTATGAATGAGTGGAAAAACAGAAGTGCCATTAGGCTGCCCACTTCATGGAGGAGGGCAGGAAAAGACATGCTCAGACCAGCCAGCCAGGCTTGTGTTCTCAGGGAGGCCAGAGAGGCTCCAGAGGTGTCTGCAGTCTTACCTTCAGGGCATCAGGGCTGCTAAATTACAAAACAGGAAGCCTATTGTGTAATTTAAGACATGCAAACAGGATGGATCATCAAAGTGATAGGGGATAGCAAAGGCATTATCAATATTATACTGCAATACAACATAGCATTGTACTACGAGTCACCTTGATTATACACTATGATAAGCTTCCTCAATGCTCCATTCTTAATCTAGTCATCGATTAACAGTGTGTCAAGTTATATAAATGCTTGTTTTTCCCAAACCCATGTGTTGGCTGGAATGTAATTGCTTAAATAAATTCAGCAAAACCAATTGGAACCATTAAACCAAGAAGGATGAAGACTGCTGCTGTTTAGTCTGTTACCTCCCCTGTATGAGCCAACATGAAAGGTGGAGAATAATGGGAATCAGTTTGAAAAGTCTGAAATGAATGCTATGGATTTACTTTGAAAACAACAGTCATGTTGGCTGTGCATGACAATAGTGGGGCTCATCCATAATGCTGCACCAGTTACTCTCACATTGGTTTGGAAATATGTCTGCATGTTTAAAAATGAATACACCAAGTTGGAAACATTGAGAAACATCAACACAAAGTATTACGCAAACCAAACAACATATTTCTTATTTATTATTTATTCATAATGCAGTATGCATCTCACAGATCTGATTCTAGATTCCCACCTATCAGAAACATTTTTGAATAGACACTGAGCCTTTATGGTCAGGTTATGCATGATCACACCTTACATTTGAGCACTTTAAAAAGGACTCATCAACATCAACAACAAGCAGCCATCTCTGGCCGTACAGTGTGAGCACTGCTCTGGCCTCAGTGGGATGAATACCACAACAAATAAATTATAGAGACAATTTCAATCAAATGTAAAACATACATCTTCCTTATGTACAAAACAAGTAATGTAAATCTTTTTTTAACACCCTTGAGTTCGCTTTCAAGTCTGTATATCTCTTTTTATATACATCAATTGCCAAAGAAATGCATTAAGAAAGCCAGCAGGACCACTCCCTGAACTGATGTTGCCTGAATAAGGAATGGAACCTTGCATGCAATTAGCATCTTGTTATATGCAAACTAAATGTCCTTTTCTAATCATTTTGCATGCACATGTCACAGCGTGACTATGTTTTTTTCATATTTTATTGACATTGCATAATTGTCCAAATATATATACTTGTTCAGGCAAACAATAGATCCCAAAAGGTTCAGACTGAAACAAAAGAAAGCTGCAGTACCAGAAGTATCTTTCTCCAACGTAGACGGATTAAGGCCTTCTTAGTTTTCAACCTTGCCCTCTGGGAACTTCAGTCCATTGGGGTCAACGGTTGGTGGATGATGGTGGTTTCATTAAGGACTTTATGAATGTAAACTAACTACTATGTTGCTTCACATAACTGCCACCATGACCAGCTGTGAACTACAAGTAACATCAACCGCTAGCTAGCATAGCTCCTGTCTCCGAAATGCCATCACTACCGTAGCTATTTCACATTTATGTCAAATGAGAAATAACATTGACCACTTTTTCAACTACACTACAAGACATTCAGAGCCTCTGTTTGCCTTCTTGGGACCGGAGAGCTGAAGGTCGCTACAACTGCAAAGTGCTGATTGACATGGCTTGGTGCCAGCGGGAAACATGTCTGCTTCCTGTGAGGACCGGAGAGGAGGGCGCACCTGAAGAGAACAGGAAACAGACGTCATTGTCAAATTATAGGACCCAGAACAGAAAGTGTCCAGAAAATAGAGCATTGTCCATGTCTTTACTGCCACTGCTGTTTTTGTTCTCATGCATGGCCTTTCGTTTGCTCTACTGGTGAGCAGGAATGTGTGTGATCACACCAGCAATGCTAGGGAAAAACATCTGTTCTCCAAAGCCCATTACAGCCAAGGTTTCCAGTAAACATTGAGTCGTGAAGCGGTGTCTATGCCTCATTAATGTTTCCAGTAAAAGTTGCGGTTTCTTCATTGACACGAGATATGCCTCTTCAGCAGAACAAGCACTGGCATGCCGTTATAGTCCACTGTTGTCATTTCCTGGATGTTACCAGTATGCTTTGTGTGGATCAATCACTGCAGTCTGAAACAATATCTTTCCAATGCGCTTTTTTTCTGCCAATCTTTGTGTCCCGACCCGATGCACTGAGCTACCCACTCCACTGTGAGACAATCTTTATGTTGTGTACGTGTTGTGTACATGTTGTGTACATGTTGTGTACGTGTTGTGTATGTGTCACGGTCTGTCTGCCACGCCCCTCCACTACTCACTCATTGACTGTCGCAGCTGGGTTACATCAGGTGATTAGAAGAGGCTACAAATTAGCCCTCCACTAGCCCTTCACCTGGTGCCAGATTGCATTCGCTGTTCATTCATGCAAGTCTCTCCAGCAATTATCCTGCCTGCTATCACGGTTTCCCGATCCTGCCTGTCCCCGACTACGATTCCTGCCTCGTCCTTCTGGATCTCCGTTCGCCTGTCTCCTATCCCGGTTTCCCGATCCTGCCTGTCCCCGACTACGTTTCCTGCCTCGTCCTTCTGGATCTCCGTTCGCCTGACTCCCATCCCGGATTCCCGATCCCGCCTGTTCCTATTGACATTTGAGTACTTGGAAAATAAAGACACTTTAGTTTTACACGTGCATGGTTTTGTGCTGCAATTGGGTCCTACCCCGACCCGCTACAGTATGTGTTGTGTACGTGTTGTGTACAGTGGTCCCTGCTTTGAGATCCTCCTGCATGTATGTACCATGGAAACACTGCAGGTGTGCAAAAAATGACCTGCCGGTAAAATGGCCGCAAGCTCCCTTCTGTGCTGGATAAAAAGACACTGAAAAGTCTCCATCCATATATTTGACTCCATTCGATAAAGAAGACGAGAAATGAAATGTCCAAGAAGGCGTGGCCAATGAAGGCATCGGCAAAGCCTGAGGTCCAAAGAACCGCCATCGGTCTCGGCTTTGTCGGAGAGAAGTGCCAGGACGGAAGTGAAAGAGATGTCAAAACTAACTGTTCTGTTTGTGTATATTATTATCATATAACCTACACTATGTTAAGTAGGCCGATACGAAATATACTAAATGCCTCCCAAATTAATGTCTCTCAAATTGATTATTCAACGTGATTTATTTATAATTGTGGAAATAAATGTGTGTATGTTGTGTCTCTTGGAAACAAACCAAATATATGACATGTCTCTTAAACGATTCAATCACATGACGATATGCTGTAATATAAACTCAGAGTGTGTGTGTGGTGTCGGACACACTTGGTTGTTCTTGTTTGTTTGTTCAAATAAAAGCACAGGACATTGTGTGGTAGTCGGGGAAGTCTGCTTCCTTTGTTGCTATTCTTCCTACTTCTTAAATGAATATGTTTCTCAGATGTTACAATATAGTCTATAAAATGACCTGATTGCTTGTGGTCTTGTGTTGGACACATATCACCATACGTGCTGAGTAGAGTTCTCAACTGTGTGAAGGTAATGATTTGTTCTTTCATTTAATTATATTTTTAAAAAGGTTAAATGACATTGCCGTCAATATTATAGCCTACCTTATCGCCTACGAAACAATGTAGGCCTTTCCCTGTGCAACCCCTCTAATAAACACTACACTTCGTTCGGTCTGAGGCTAAATATCTAGCTAGTTGGCCTGATGGGCAACAGTGCATTATCTATTGGTCTGATCCTAATGATAGGCCTATGTGACTTGATAAATACATCTTCCAAACAAAACACACAGCTTGAGATTAAACTAATGTCTGTCAGTCTAATGTCCAGTTGCCGTGTAATCTAAGAAGCCAGTGTATGAAATATTTCAGTACACCATTTGTGAATAAGATAAATACAAATAATACATCGGCCCACCACACCATGCGCTGTCCTGTGGAAACAGGCGCAGCTGGCAGGAGATACTCAGGGTCTGCCCTGGCCTGTGGAGCACTGCTGCACTGGAACTCAAATGGTAGTCGCACGTTGTATCCGTAGCACGGGTGGGTGCTCATGGTTTACCACGGGGGCGACACAGCTCAGTGGTAGAGCGGGTTGTCCACTAACCGGAGGGTTGGCGGTTCGATCCCCACCTCCAACTGTCCACATGTGGAACCCCACAAATGTACTTTGTACATGATTGTAAGTCACTTTGCTAAACGCCCTTCTTCTTCTTCTACCATAGATATATAATAACAACTGTTTACACTGCGATCTGTTACTTTTTGACAACATTTTTATCACACAGTTCCACCACAGAGCGTCATGTGTCAGCACATCCCATGTCATATGTGGCTGTGCCAGTAACGTTATGGTATTGTTCACACATATGGTTGTGCTGGAACTTTACTGGTAAAGCTTCCGCATCTTATGCAGGGAATTTCCGGCATTTTGATAGCGGCTCCCAGTCACACATCCCCCCATGCCGTTGTTACTGCCACTGAAACGGGCCTGTGTGTGTCTCAGAAGTCTGAACAGTGTTCAGAGTATGAGGTACAACAGTCAGAAGACTGAACAGTGTTCAGAGTATGAGGTACAACAGTCAGAAGACTGAACAGTGTTTAGAGTATGAGGTACAACAGTCAGAAGACTGAACAGTGTTCAGAGTATGAGGTACAACAGTCAGAAGTCTGAACAGTGTTCAGAGTATGAGGTACAACAGTCAGAAGACTGAACAGTGTTCAGAGTATGAGGTACAACAGTCAGAAGACGAAGCGTGTCTCGTGGCAGTAGCTCAGTGGGTAGAGTGGGTGGACAGAGCGGGTCGTCCACTAACCGTAGGGTCGGCGGTTCGATCCCCTTGATCCCCCACCTCCTCCAGCTGTCCACATGTCGAACCCCAAAAAATGTACTGATTTGTAAGTCGCTTTGGACAAAAGCGTCTGCTAAATGCCCCCTTTTACCTTCAGAGCGCTCTGGTCTCTGCCTCGATCTTCCTCTCCCGGTGCTGTGCCTCGGGGTCCGCAGGCGCCACCGTCTGCCTCACGGCGATCTCCGGACCCCCGCCGTAGACCCCTAACAGGTAGAGCCACGTCTCCTCGGAGATCTGACCGTAGTCCGCGCCTGAGGAACACCAGCTAGCGTCACTCAGCCGTCCTCCACGTTCAGTTCAGAGGTCAAACCTCACTGAGGTCAAACCTCAACGCTCTGGTCAGACACGCCTCACTGCTGCTGCCAGGGTTCTAAATGACCCCGTGGGTTATGTGGTGAGTCGTGAGCTACACTCTGAGCCAATCAGGTGAAGCCATTGGAGAAGATGTGTTCTGTTCTGTTCCTGTAGTTTGTATTTTACCTCATAAAAATAAATCTCTGGATATATGGTTAAATCTAGAACCATAGGAACCATAACATCTCCCAACAATGAGGCTGATCGGAGGGGGTCAACTGCTGGGAGTTTGTCGTTGTGCTTCAGGAGGGATCTTGCTTGAGGTTTAGTCAACGAGAAGAACCAGCAACTCTACAATCTACTGCTCCGACAGTGAAGACTCACCTTGTTTGAGTTGTATGTGTCCTCCCTTCATGAGGCCGATCTTACTGTTGTCAATGGGGCCAGGAGGTTCTGAGGAGACAGTCATAAGTTGTGATACATCTGTCCACAGGGGGGAGCTGCTAACTCCTCGCTGTGTTCTCGGAGGGTTCGTACCATTATCCTTGCCCTTCACAAAGCTCTCCCACTCTCTGAACCACTGCATGCTGATGCACAGGATCACACTGGGGGCCTCCTCCGCCTGGAACTCTTTGTTGAGCTGCAGGCGGGAGGCGGTGGAGGTTAAGATACAACGAGGAGGACGACCACACAGAAGCTTCAGCAGCTCCTCCTTACCTTGATGAACGTCTCCACTTCCACTTTCCGGCGTTTTGCCAGAGTTTCTATCTCCACCTGGCAGATGGCACACATGTAGAGATGGTTGACTGCTGGGCCACCTCCAAAACTGAGGAGAATGTAATAATACAATTAAATAGAAAGGCATTCAAGTGCTCAAATGAATGGAGAACTTCGAAAGAGATGATTGTTTTTGTAATTGTATTAAATAACCCATAATTGTACCGTAAATCACAATTCCTGATGTACATCATAGATCATAGAAATCAATCATTAATTGAAAATCAACACTTCACCACATCATTATTTAATTGTGATTTAATGAGAGCGGGGAAGTTAACTGTTCAGGGTTCACCTGTTGTACAGGTACTCCCACACGTTCTGGGGAAGCATCACAACCAGGTCGTCAATGTAGTGATACTTATGAGGTGGAATTCCTGAGCAGAAAGAAGAAACAAAACATATCTGTATGGAGACCTTTAAGTCTGACTTGTAGCCTGCTATGCAATTTCCCTCAGGGATCATTAAAGTATTTCTGTCTGTCTGCTAAAAACCTTATTTTGATCATTTTGAGGGCACATTGTAATTTGTTTGGACCAAAACTGGCTATAATCAGTCAATAAACACTAATATTTAACCACTGCCCAGCCCTATACAGTAATGAGTACAGTACTGACCTCCGTGCTGACACAGGAAGGTGTGGTTGCTGATGGGGCCCGGCTCTGTGAAGGTGTTGAACTTGTTCAGCCACTCCCTGGATATGTAGAACTGGAGCAGACTGGGCTCCTTCATGTTGGCCAGCGCCACCACTCTCTGCCGCTCCCTCAGAGACTCTTCACTGCTCTTTCTGTACACATGTACAGTGAGAACACACCATATGTTATGCTACATATCACAAGTTAAGAAGAGAGGACCTTTTGGTCTTTATTTGTCATTCTCAGATATGGGAACAAAATTTGTTCTCTGCATTGGACCCATCCTAGGTACATAGGATGGGTGGGCTGCTATGTTCAGCGCCCGGGGAGCAAGTTGGGGTTCAGTGTCTTGCTCAAGGACACTTCGACATGCAGACAGTTTGGAAGTGAGGATCGAGGGGATCGAACCGCCGACCCTACGGTTAGTGGACGACCCGCTCTGTCCACCAGCTCTACCCACTGAGCTACTGCCACCCCCTAGTTAATCACATGGTAACCCATACTAAAACCCCATTCACCTCCTGTGTCTCATATCCATTTTATCTCAACAGTATCCCATGCATCTCTACAGCATCCGCATGGATAGATGGATGGGATCGTTAGCGTGAAGAAGAACTGCCCTGTGTTTGAACGCTCTCACATAACACGGACCTGTAGAACAACACGTAAGCCTCGGCGTTCTGCACCACCGTCTCGTGAACCTCGGTGACGTACTGGTCGTCGAACTCGTACCACTGGCCGTTGATCACGTTCTGGCAGTACGCTATGTAGTGTCCACCTGCAGAACCAGAGGAGAACCAGAGTTCTGAAGGTACGCTATGTAGTGTCCACCTGCAGAACCAGAGGAGAACCAGAGTTCTGAAGGTACGCTATGTAGTGTCCACCTGCAGAACCAGAGGAGGGACCAGAGTTCTGAAGGTACGCTATGTAGTGTCCACCTGCAGAACCAGAGGAGAACCAGAGTTCTGAAGGTACGCTATGTAGTGTCCACCTGCAGAACCAGAGGAGGGACAGAGTTCTGAAGGTACGCTATGTAGTGTCCACCTGCAGAACCAGAGGAGAACCAGAGTTCTGAAGGTACGCTATGTAGTGTCCACCTACAGAACCAGAGGAGAACCAGAGTTCTGAAGGTACGCTATGTAGTGTCCACCTGCAGCATCAGTGGAGAGGTCAGAAACATTAAGGGGGCTAGTTAGATAGTCTAGAGGTTCGGCTGTTCGATCCCTAACCCGTGGGCACCCTTGAGAATTCACTGTGAGGAGTTTGGATAACAGCCTCTGCTGAATCCATTCATAAAAAATAAATGTAATGAAATCTATTGGCTCAAGATCAAAGAAATGAGAAAGAAATATACACTGTTAAATACAAAAAAAAAGACCATTGAAACAACAGCACAGATAAAGATATCAGCATTTAGTTCACTCATTCTAAAAGAAAGTTTTTATTGTTGTAGATGATAGAAGAGGTGTACACATACTTCCTGCGGTGCCATGGTGACAGATGACAGACAGCAGGTCGTAGGTGGTGATCTGGGGGGGGCCGTCCTTGGCCAGGAAGGGCCTCAGCTCCAGCCCCTCCAGGGGGAAGGCCACGTGGCTGCCCACCTTGAAGGAGTACATCACCTCGTGCCGAAAGCGCTTCAGGTGAACGCACAGAATCTACAGGACAACAGTGGAGGCTTGATGTACATCTGTCAGATGTCAGCATTACATCTGTCAGCATTACATCTGCCAGCATTAGATATGTCAGCATTAGATCTGCCAGCATTAGATATGCCAGCATTAGATCTGCCAGCATTAGATCTGCCAGCATTAGATCTGCCAGCATTAGATCTGCCAGCATTAGATCTGCCAGCATTAGATCTGCCAGCATTAGATCTGCCAGCATTAGATCTGCCAGCATTAGATATGCCAGCATTAGATCTGCCAGCATTAGATCTGCCAGCATTAGATCTGCCAGCATTAGATCTGTCAGCATTAGATCTGTCAGCATTAGATCTGCCAGCATTAGATCTGCCAGCATTAGATCTGTCAGCATTAGATCGGCCAGAATTAGATCTGCCAGCATTAGCCAGACGTGATTATTAAGAAACAAATGACCTCTCACCTCTGGTAGTCGAAGCACTTTACAATATTTCACACCATTCCGCAACCTGTAATGAAAAAGAAAAGTCATTTTATTAAAACGTTTGAAGGGTATTGCATATTTATTACATTTCAATGAATACTGCTTGTGACACCAGCTGGCCTGACAGTTTGCTGAAAGGGGTATAAGCAATGTGTAGCACATCTAAGCAATGAACATGTTTGTTTTCCATGCACTTATGTAATGTTTGTGTTCTTGAATCAGTTCTACAACCACACATTTTACTCTACTACAACTACCATCTCCAACCAGTCAACACGCCAGACTTTTCCTCATACATATTTACTCACTTTTTACATCGCTCACAGCTGTACATGTTGTCTCCTGCAAATACAACAATAGACATGAATCAATCCATCTCTTTATTTTGTGATGACTCGACTTGAAAAGCAGGACTTTGAATCATTATCACAATTGAATTTACCTTTCAGTTCATCAGCAGCAAAGAACGCTGCCAGGCAGTCCTCCAGGGTGACCATTGGCCCCCAGAACCAGGTGGGGGTGCAGGATACCACCAACCTGAGGTCACACACACAGCCCAGCATCAACAACACCACCAACCTGAGGTCACACACACAGCCCAGCATCAACCAACACCACCAACCTGAGGTCACACACACAGCCCAGCATCAACCACACCACCAACCTGAGACACAACACAGCCCAGCATCAACCAACACCACCAACCTGAGACAGACACAGCCCAGCATCAACCAACACCACCAACCTGAGGTCACACACACAGCCCAGCATCAACCAACACCACCAACCTGAGACACACACAGCCCAGCATCAACCACACCACCAACCTGAGACAGCACACAGCCCAGCATCAACCACACCACCAACCTGAGACAGACACAGCCCAGCATCAACAACACCACCAACCTGAGACAGACACACAGCCCAGCATCAACCAACACTGCAACAGACCTCAACGTCACTCTCCTGCCTGCACTAGTGCTGTTGAACATACTTTATTAACTCATCTATTAACTCATCTATTAACTCATCTATAATCTATGTATTTAACGAATGACATAGTGGACACAGTGTTGGACTTCCAGATGAAAGGTACTGGGTTCGATCTCCATGTCGATAGTCTACTATATTTTACATTTTACACATAAAACATGTGTATGAAATATAGTACATTATGACAATGAACTGTATACTACATGAGAAAAATGACTACATGTTTGCAACAAAGAAAATCTAATTACCCAACTTAATACAATTTAGATTATTTTAGAATATGAATGTTAATAGAAAATGGTAATGCATGTTAGTTAAGGCCATGTTCAATGTCTGAATACCCTGGATTGTCCCTGGCACCTGGCACCCGCCAGCTGACCTGCGTATGGAGTCCATGATGTAGGGGATCCAGCCCTGGGAGCCGTAGCTGTCAGGACACGCACCCTGGGTCTTGGCTGGAAGATTCTGGTGGATGGAGGAGTGCAGCTTGGCCAAGTCTTCTTTGCCCGGGATGGGAAGAGAGAGGTCTTGAAATGTTTCCACAGTGGTTGACACCTGTAGATGAAGTTAGAATAGAATTTTACATTTGAGTGACTTTTGATTTGAAGGTTTAGTGTGTAGGGATTTAGCATCTAGGGGTGAGGTTGCAGATTGCAACCAACTGAATTACATTTTATGGCGATCAGTACTATCCAATGGCATTTATGTTTTACTTAAAAAAAATGTTTTTAAATTACATTTGATTGCATGTAAAAAGATTTACATTGACATTAAGAATAGTGCAGCTGCAAACAAGAACATTATATCACATCACTTATCGTAACAGTAGCAGTACCAGTAGTAGTACAGTAGTACAGTACCAGTAGTTAGGAGTATGCAGCTCCCCCTAGCGGTGGGATGACTGAAGTGCACCTCACCCTGTCGCACGTCAGACACTGGACCAAACTGAGGATGGAACCGTCAAAGATGTCAGAGATCACACTGCGGTACCGGGACTGTTTCTTCTTCCTCCCACCGAACAGCAGCTGAGCTGAGGACGGGGAACCCACCAGAAACAGGATGACATGATGAGAGAGGAATATAATATGCACTGCATGCAGCTTTATGCGTTAAAAACACACGTGCAGCATGTGTGGTTTTTTCAGCAAGTCAATTTGGATGAAGGCATCTGCTAGACGGCTAAAAGTGATTAACTTTGTAAGGCAAGAGGCTGTTAAGAGAGAGTGGATAGTAGTCTGGAGTCATCATAACTTCATAAGACACGTCAACTTCTCCCATCTCCATCAGTTTGGTACCTTTCTTAAAGGAGTAGGCGGAGGGGAAGGGGCTGGACCGAGGTGGGCTGCAGGACACCTTGGGGTGCAGATCCTGCAGGATGCGTGCTGGACTGTTGGGATGGGATGGATTCTGTGTCATCAACACCTCGTTGTTTGGCTCTGGAAGATGGCATGACAGGGAAGCACAGAAGATATTTTTTAGAACAGTATATATTACTAGAGCTCTTGGCAGGATTTTTGTTGATTCAATATGGTTCATAACACTCACAACACTCATATATGTAATTGATATTATCAGGCCTAATATGTAAATAAATGCGTGTGGGGTTGTGTCAATGCAGCAATATCAATGCAGCATTGATATTGATCAATATATTGATCTAATTGAGGCAATGCAAAAGCATTCATATTGCAAAACACCTAAAATTAGACACAACTGAAGAAATTGAATAATCCATCCATTATGTCCATCAATAGAGATATGAGCCACCAAAGTACATTAAATATTAACTGCCGTTGTATTGAGTACCCGATGTAATGTAACAGTCCAGTCTGCACACTCAGTGGTTCTGAATGGGATCCAGACACCGTGTTCTTCACCATGAGGGTCACGACCCCCGCTGCTCTGAGAGGCCACCACGCCTGGCTGTCATGACCTCCAGGTTTCTAAACACCTTTATTTTTGTATTCTAAGCATGAGTGTACTTTGTGTTATAACCTGCAGCGTTGCTTCTGTGCGTCTGCTCTGCGCGGTGGTTCTGCTGGCCCTCCTGGTGGTTCTGCTGGCCCTCCTGGTGGTGGTTCTGCTGGCCCTCCTGGTGGTTCTGCTGGCCCTCCTGGTGGTTCTGGCCCTCAGGTGCGGCCGGGGGCTCTGTGGCGCCGGGCGCCGCCTCCGGAGCCCCCCGGCGCTGCTCTGCCGCCGTGTCCACGTCAGCGTCCTCGTCCCGCTCCTGGGACCCCCGGCCGGGCGCCGCCCCCGACGCCCTCCTCTCCTTCAGCCGCTCCTTCACAGAGATCATCCCGCCGGCCGGCGCCCGGACCCCGTCAAACTCGTCCTGCCCCCCCGGACCCTCACCGCGGTCGCTGCTGGAGCCCGAGTCACATGACAGGAACTCGTCCTCCGACGGCGAGCGGTCGCCACCACCAGCGTCCCTGTGGTCGTCGCCGCCCTCGTCCAGCGCAGCGCCGCCCTCCCACAGCGGCTCCTTCAGCTCCTCATGAAGCTGGTCCATCAGGCAGCGCAGGAACTCCTGTGTGTCCTGGTGGAGGGGAACGTAATGACTGTAACACCAACAGGAACTGTGTTTAAAAATAATGACTAGAACACTAACAATAACTGTGTTTAAAAATAATGACTGTAACACCAACAGGAACTGTGTTTAAAAATAATGACTAGAACACTAACAATAACTGTGTTTAAAAATAATGACTGTAACACCAACAGGAACTGTGTTTAAAAATAATGACTAGAACACTAACAATAACTGTGTTTAAAAGTAATGACTAGAACACTAACAATAACTGTGTTTGCTGGTCACTCTCTTTTTCACCGTCTGCTGACATACCCTGCTTGTGATTGAACATACTTAAAGTTCCAGTGTGTACAATTTTGTGGCATCTAGTGGAAAGGACTTGGCAGACAAGTAATACGTATGTTTTAATTAGT
>OMKI01045178.1:2416-13615 GCA_900302315.1 Phycis blennoides
CACACCTACATGCACACGCACACACATACACGCACACGCACGCACGCACACACACACACAATCCACCCCACGTAAACCCCTTTCAGACTAAACAATTAGGTGTCCTCTCTTTCCCGTGCTTATGTGCCCATCCCCCCCCACGTGAACCACACTTTCGATACAAAATGTATGATATCTTCTCACAGATCCCCTATATATAGCTTGCTTGTGCATTGCTCTTATTTTACTCTGAACACAATGAGTCGGCGCCCGATCAGACGATTTTCTGTCAGAGAGGCTCTTGATCTTTTTTTTTCAAACTGATGAAGAGGGGATTGAAGTTGAACCAAAAATAGAGGAGGATGTCTCAGAAATAGAAGACAACGATCCTGATTTTGATCCAGACCATCATGAGACCGAACAGTCAACAGATGGCGAGGAAGAGGCACCTGAGGAAGAGGCACCTGGGGAGGGGGCACCTGGGGAAGAGGCCCCTGGGGTAGACACACCTGAGGTGACATTCCAGTCCAAGGATGGCAACTTGCTCTGGTATTCATCCCCCCAGGACAGAGGAGGCAGAGCAAGAGGGGAAAATATCATGATGCCAGGGCCAACACGGTATGCAACATCTCGTGTGGATGACATCAAGTCCAGCTTCCAACTCTTTTTACCAGAGTCCATTGTGGAAATTATACTGGCGATGACAAACCTGGAAGGGGGGCGTGTGTTTGCGGACACATGGAAGGCATTGGACCAGGTAGACCTCCAAGCCTACATGGGTCTGTTAATTCTAGCAGGAGTACATCGGTCCAACAATGAGACTACAAAACGTCTGTGGGATGCAGAGTCAGGGAGGCCTATATTCCGGTCAACTATGTCCCTGCAACAGTTTTATGTCCTCTCAAGAGTTATCAGATTTGATGACAAAGCTACACGACCTTTCCGCTGGCGAGAAACTGGCTGCCATCAGGAACGTTTGGGACAGGTGGGTGGAGCGCCTACCACTGATGTACAATCCAGGCCCTGAGGTGACAGTGGACGAGCGCCTGGTCCCTTTCAGAGGTCACTGTCCATTCAAACAGTACATCCCAAGCAAACCAGGCAAGTATGGGATCAAGATCTGGGCAGCATGAGCAGCTACGCCTGGAATATGCAAGTTTACACAGGGAAACCTGTTACTGGAAGGCCAGAAAAAAACCAAGGCATGCGTGTTGTGTTGGACATGACAGCCGGTCTCAAGGGGCATAACATCACATGGGCTTGGTCAGGAGCTGCTGAAAAGAAAGCTCACCATGGTGGGGACAGTGAGGAAGAACAAGCCTCAACTTCCCCCTGCACTGGTGTCGACCAGAGGGAGAGAGGCACTCTCATCCAAATTTCCTTTCACTGACACAGTCTTGTGTCATATTTGCCCAAGAAAAATAAGACTGTCATCCTGATGAGCACTCTACACTAGGGTTTCTCAACGGGGGCGGTACTGCCCCCTGGGGGGCGTTCGTACAACCTAGGGGGGCGCTGGGGGCGCTGGGAATGTGAGATTTTTTAGGGACCGAGCCAGTGGAACTGGAAGGTCCCTTTTGTTTTTCGTCCGTTTATTATTATTATTCCTATTATTTCTCAGGACTTTGCCGGCGATTTGCACTATCTGAACATATACGAAAAGTCTTTATTTGGCAAAGTTTTCAGGTCTGGTGAAAAATTATATATTCTATGCGTCACGTTCATGTCGCACACTGGGAAGACCACTAGGTGGCGCTGTTTTTGAGCGAATACCGTAACGCTCATAACTCCCGCATAGTTTGTCGCACATTCAAAAAACTTATGTCCACACATGCGGGCAGTACTGCTGCACCTCGTCACGTTGGCCACGCCCACTTCCGCCTGCTTTGTTTTTTTGCTACAGTGCAAAAACTCACACATACTACGTCTATACCTTCCATACATGGTCCTTTCTCCGATTCGCACAAAACTCTACACGTAGCATCGGCAGACTACCATGAAAAAAACTAATTGGAAGAATTTTGACATTTCCAAAAATAAGCGTGTTATAAAAATTTACATTTATGTAAATTTTACGTCAAAATAGTAAGTGGACCATTTCTCCACATTCCTATGTTTATTATTATTATTGATTGCATTCACGTTTCAAAAACCTTTAAGCCGTATTGATTTGTTGATTATCTTGTTAAACAAAATGTATGTATAATAAAATTACATTATATATGATTTATATAAATAACATTTAATGGATTTTTCAGTGGAAGCAAATCGAATATAACCTTCCAGGTTGCCCCAAAAAAACTTGTCTTGCCTGTCACAAAGAAATATGTCATCAGTGGGTTACTCGGAAATGTTTTTATGGATGTCATCCATTTTGTTTCGGCAGACTTGACATATGTGATGTATTGCTGTTACTTCGACCAGTCAATAAGGGGCGCTGTACCACCGAATACTCATCTAGGCCGTTTTTTGTCACATTGACAAACTATTTATTATTTTGTTTAGGTTGGAGAACAGGCTGTCCTGCCTCATAATGTTTGGGACTCAGCTTAGGTGTCCCAAACATGTGAGGTCTTCATCACAGAGCTGTAATAGAAAAGATGAAAACAGGTGCTGCACAGTGCCCATTATTTACTTCATAAGATATACCCGTGTTCACACCTCTGCATAATAATAGCACCCAATATTGTTGGAGATTGAGACGTTATTAATTTATGTGACTTTTGATGGATCAGGGCATGTTGAAGCAGGGCAAAAATGCTGTAACCACAGGTGTCGCTATAACTTGCGGTCAAATCTAAACGGCCACGCCCCCACCTCATTAGCCAAAATATTCTGAAACTTGATATCTGGGCCTTATGCATGCAGAATATTTAGGGGTATATATAGGTAATATATAGGGTCCTTCTGGTTAGATCTTTCTGTACCTTTAATGTTTTGGAAAAACTTTAAAAATCTTGCTTTGTAATCCCAAATGACCCACAATTTGGAACACATGCTCCATAATCATGCCTGACTTCAAGTTATTTTTTTTGTTTTTATTCTGTGTAAAATGGCAGAGTTATGGTGAGTAATGTGCAAATATTATAATGCAAATTAGCCACCACTATTCAACCAATCACAAGTCCCCTTCAGAGGAGCCCGGGGACCTATTACTTGGTGGGCCAAGGACACTCACCTTAGGTAATGTGGAAAGTGTTGTGTTCATAGTTCAACACAAGACGTGTCAATATAAAATGACCACTGTCACAGGTGCTCACCAAGCTACTTATTATAATGGAAGCCAATGGGGAAACACTCTGATTTCAACCATTCCAGAGGGGAATAATGGCGCTTGGCGACCTGTCTAGTTATTGGCTACATGTTTAGTTATTCTTCCTTTCTTAATTATTCTCCACAAACTTTGGGAGCTTAGTCCTTCCACAATTTTTCACTCCATTCGGTCAATTTGTAACCTTTAAACTTTCATCAAACATTCACATCAATCATTTCACAAATCATTTTACGAATTTTATCTTCATACCAGTCAAAACAGATTTTCGTTATCAGTTATACTTTTACGAGATTCAACAGTTTTAGTTAGTTTGCCGCTTTGTATATTTTTGCTTTGCCTCATTGACTTCCATTGCGCCCTGCTCGGAGCAGGATAGTGTCACCCCGCTCCAGCCCAAGCTGGCTTTAACAAAATGAGGACATCGTGAAGGCTTACAATGTCAATATTTAACCTAGAAACACAAAGCTTAAACTGTTTCACTGGCATTAAAATTATTTATTGATTGGAAATATAATTATTGGGCTTATGTGTGGTGACCCCTGTTTGTATTACAATGGGACCCAATGGAGACTCACCTTTTTTGACGCACAACAGTCTTGCTTTTTATACCATTTTAAAACTTGAATGAATGAATGAGTAAACTCACATATTTGAAGGGACAGATACATTTGGACATCCACATGTGCATCTACTTCTACTGAGCATGACCATGTCCAATGTATTGAAGTCCAACTTATAGTGCTTGAGAAAGAGTCTATAGTTTAAGGCTAGGTACTTCATACATGGCTCATTGTCTGACTGATATCTTATGAAAGCTGAGACTCTACAGAGTCCAACAATATGCGCCTTATCATTCTGTGACCTAATCTCGAACAAATTTTTACTATGTATATTACTAATACTGTATCATACCAATACTACTATTTAACATACTTCATACTACTTGCATATATATATATGTCCTCTATTTTGCCTGCTAGCCTTTAGAAAAACTCAGTGATAAATTAAATTTTATTGAATTGAATTGAACTGAATTGAAGTTATCATAGCAATACTACTATGTATCATTTTACCTCTGGTAGGCCTACTTATCATACTACTTCTGCAACTCATCAAACTACTAGACCTAGGTTAAAACTTAACTGTCTGTTTAACTATTAAAACGTTTCCAACAGTTTGACAATATCTAAATGGTTTGTATGTTTCTTACGCTTACTCCATTCAGACTTTTAAGTATTGAACTCAGCTATTCAACATTTCTATATGTCAATAAAAATCACAATAAACCTTTTACATATGTTAAAGATAATTTTACACTGCAGCACTCATTTATTTGTTTTCCAGCAATTTTTATGTAATTTCAGTAACTGACTTGTGGACTGATTTGCATGCAACATATTTTAAACAAATGCAGCTTTGGACGTGAAACATTAAGAAGGGATCAAATTCAAGTTGCTAGGTAGTGTAATGCACAGTGTATCAGACTTCCCTTGGTCCGTGGTGGAGAACAATTCAACCACTGTAGTAAAGGCATTTATCACATGTACGCAACATTTCATGCAAATATATTTTGTAATTCATTTAATAACATTTTCCACTTAGGGTTGAATTCCCTATAATTAAATAATATTTTCTTTCACTTTATGTTTTCTATGACCATTTGAACGTGCACCTTTAAGAGATTATTGGATATCTGATTGCAGAAGCAATTTCTGTTTAATGAAAAACAAAGCCCTTTAAGATTTGTACTAACCTTTATTTTTCTTTATTGAATGGATGACTGAAGCTAACATGCTGGATTAGCATGTGTTATCTCTAGAACATTGTTATTAGGTAGTTGGCTTCTTCCACCCATACTGTATTTGTATCATATATGATAAGATAGCGGACGGGCAATGACGGAATGAGCATTCCTTATCAACCACATTAACTCATTGTAACCTTAGAACAAATGAAACTAATAAACACCGTTCAAGTTTAGGAATTTCTTTATGCATAGCTGTGTACATGACAAGCTTGACAAACATCTTGTTCTATCTAATGAAATGAAAGGGCAGTTATTGCCTGAAAGGAGTGTTGGTTATGCATCCAGAACAACGACAACAATGACAACTTCGGCTGTTGTCTATCAAGCACAGTTGACAACGTGTTGTCATTTTCGTTTCTTAAAAAACACACAGATCAAAATAACAGCTGGTCCAGGTCACTACTGTGCTGTAGCTGTAAAGAATAAAACAGTGTACAAGTCAGTAGTAACAAATGAAAGTATCCCTAAGAATGAAGTGTTCTACAGCCTGGTAGAAAGCTCGTTACAACACTGCATGTGTGTTCTTCTCACTCCGTTCTTCCGTACACCTCTCTCGCCCTCCTCACTCTCCTCCATGTCTTCTGTGCTCCTCTCTGTGCCCTGCTCACCACAGCCCGGGTATGCGACCGGGAACTCCTGCGCTGTCAGAACGGTGGCGTGTGCCAAGACCACCAGCGCTGCCAGTGTACCGCCGGCTACTCGGGGGTGCTCTGTGAGAAGCACCGCTGCGAGGCGGAACTGGGGCCCGGCTGCGATGGGGGGACAGGCGTCGACTCGGGCCACGCTCCCCTCTCGGCCCCGAGGCTCTTCCTTGTCCTGATGATGACGACGATGAAGATGATAATGGAGGCATGAGGCAGCCCAACAACCCCCCCCCCATGCCCTCCCTCCAGCCGGTCCAGCGAGACACGCACACTAGAAGCATTGCCCCCCCCACACACACACACACACACCTCCCGCCTTCCTCCCCAAATCCCACCGTTCCTCTTCTCTCTCTCTGCCTGATGATTGGTCCACCTTACAGGCAAGATAACAGTGCTTTCTGCGGGGGGAGGCAGAGGCCGCGAAGAAACGCCGTTGAGTTGCATCTGCTTACCCAGGTGCAGTGCACTCACAGACAATGAGTTGAATGTGCCCAGCTGATGAGTGCAGTAACAACAACAAAACTATCTACATGAAGAAGTGCATATATATATATATATATATATATATACACTGTATATATATATATATAGAGAGAGAGAGAGAGAGAGAGAGATAGAGAGAGATATACTGTATCTCTATATATAGAGATATATATATATAATGAAAATTATGAAGACAAAATAAAATATTGGAAAAGAAGTAAGAAGTCTAACAGAGCACTGCTTGCATCAACAAACAGAGAACTTTGAGACTTGGAAGCCATACCACTCTCGTTCCTTGAAAGGGATAAATGGAGATGATAGACTACTTCACTTCTTCTGTGATTGCCACGCCTACAATAAGCTGCCGCCAATCAGCTGCAGGGAACTTGCCATCCACTTGAAAATGCTTGTGTGGAAAAAATACGTTGGCTGGACTGCTTCTGGTGTCTGCTAGATGCCTTGAGAATCTCGTAGAAATAATTGCAGCTGAATGACAGACTGAAACATAATTTCCATAAGATAGGATATTACATGGAAAACAATGGCAACAATTGTAAAGGAAAAAAAAAGATGGAATAAGTAAACATTCTCTGCTGTCAGTGCATTGTGGATATAAGGAGAACTAATCCGGATCGCCACTTTGTGCCATGTTGAAATTTGTGCTCACGTCAAGTCTCTTGTTTGTACTCCTTTCACCTTCTCTCTCTCTCTCTCTCTCTCTCTCTCTCTCTCTCTCTCTCTCTCTCTCTCTCTGTCTCTGTCTCGCTCTTTCTCTGTCTCTCTCTGTCTCCCTCTCTTTCTCCTTCTCCTTTTTCATGCACCTGCTCATGTCTTAACTCTCCATCCCACCAGCTCTTTCCCTCTCTGAGCTCCCTTGCCCTCCCGGTCCACACAACCCCAAGCTGTCAATGACCTGTGCTATCGTAGATGTTACTATGTAAACCCTTTATTGTCTGAAAGGTTATTTTCCCTTTTTTTTCTTCTTCTGGGTGCAATGTTGGTGACGCACGAGCTCCCCCACCACACATCCACCCCACCCCATCACACATCCACGCTACCCCCACCGCTTCACTACTTTAAAACGATTGACTGACCAAACATGAAAGGCTTTTTTTTCTTTTGTTTTCTCTTGCTGCCTCGACGTTCCTTATGGATATTGATCCAAAAGATAAGTGTTGACCCCAAGCAGATGAGAAGCGCATAGAAAAAATGATTTGCTGTACTTGCAAGTTGTTGTTTTTTCTTAACAGAGAAAAAATGTAACAATCTGTAGTTCTTTTTGTATCATTGCCAAACTGTGATAGCAAAACCAGGCAACGTCCAGTGTAACCAATGAAGATGGAATGTAAACGCATATCAAATTCAAGTTATAGTTATTGTTTGTATTTTTTGTCATTAATTTCTGCTTATTTCTGTTTGATCAATGTTGGTATGGGTTTTTTTTGTGCAGTTGATTTTCCCTTTGTATTGCTTTGAAGTGCTGGCATAAAATAATATCAGTTTACATATACAATATCAATACAGTGTAATAAAATCCCACCAAAGGATGTAAAACATGTTTTCTCGTCGCTTTAACACTCGAGAATTTAAGTGAATAAAAACATTGAAAACATCAATGGCCGTGTCTTCATTACAACTGGATGTACCCCATTACTTTTTTGTAAGTTAAGCTTTTAAGTGTTAATAATACATCATTAGATGAATGAGCTTCTAATACTATTTTTCATTAACAAAATTGTGTTATATTGTCATAATTATTGAATCCTAAAACAAAACAAACACGACTCATAGTTTTTCTAATTAAGAATTTCACTCACCTTTCGTTTGTCCTGTTGTCGACATAAATATTGTTATCATTCAACACTCAACAAAAACTCCATTCTGAACTAAATAGATTTATTTTGAAATAAAAATGATACACAGATGGAAAATGTATACCATTTTGGTGCCATTTCATTTATCACTGTTTCATTATGAATTATGGAATCCAGACAGTTTTTGTTATGAGCTAACGAAAGAGCTGTGAAACAGGCTTCCTGCTAAGAGGTCATGTTTGGTTATATATCTAGCTGTGTGTGTGTGTGTGTGTGTGTGTGTGTGTGTGTGTGTGTGTGTGTGTGTGAGTATCAGTATGAGTTTCCTAAAATGTCAGACTTTTATTGTGACAAGGGCCTCACGTGCGTTTGCGCTCATACCTCTCCATATCACACATGGGCTATGGCAGCACCTTTAGAAACTTCTGGAAAGTATCGTTATCACTGCAAACTGAAATGAAGGTTGTGTAATACATGGGGAACATTATTCAAACATTTGACAGTTTGCATAGCATTTTTCAGAATTACTGACTTCTTTAGATAAAAAATATATACAAAGGTTATATAGTACTGTGACAATGGGAGCAGGGCTGAGAGGGACATCAGCTGATGTGGTGTACCTGTGCAGGTGTAGCCAGCAGGCTTCATCAGCCATTCACTCTTCTCCCAAGGGCAGGCTTCCTTTGGGTTTGTGCCTTATGGTTTGGTTTATTTTGCCTTAATACTTAATTTAGACACACATGACAGGTCTGTATGTGTGTCTGTGTGTCTATATGTGTGTGTCTACATGTGCATGTCTATATGTGTGCGTATACGTGTGCGTGTCTATATTTGTGTATATGTGTTTGTCTATATGTGTCTATATGAGTGTGTTTACATGTACATGTCTATGTGGTTGTCTGTGTGTCTTCAAGTTTGTGTCTATAAGTGTGTGTCTACATTTGTCTATCTGAAAAGTGTGGTGACCTGACTCAAAGTCTCTGCCTTCCCAAGGTCCTTTGCAGAGTTCCAGAGTTTCACTTTCCAGTCCAGGTGTGTCCAAAGTGCGCACAGGGAGAAGGCTTCATTCCAGATATATATTACCTCCCAGCTGGCTGAACTAAAGAAACCACAGCAGCCACTAACAGGACTATGTGCCCTTATCCTGATGAAGCGTGTGTGAATATGGCTGCTGTGGAAGTGTGAAGGATGGTGATGGTGGTGACAGACAGACAGACGATGCCAGCACTTCAGTGATGGTACACAGTTGGTCTTCTTACCTCCAGCAGAGAGGCAACAGTGCTTTTACCAATAATAACGAGACTCTACAGTATTGAGATGAGATCTTCTGGTGGGGTTGTTTTTGTAATTATCTTTCCCATTCATATATCATCATCATTTCATCATCATCATTTCCTATTCATTATAGATCACCGGACCTTCCCTTTATTCTCTGATAAATGCATACAGAGCAGGGGAATGTTACCCAAAATTACCCTGGGTGAGCTTAAAATAGTCTTATGGAGCTGCAATCTGTCACCAATGGAATCCATTCAACCCCAAAATATTACATTACATTTGAAAGAAGCTGATTTCGTCATTTGGATTTTGAATAATGACTGACTGAGCACACGACTCATCAATCAGAGGTCTTTATTCTCTATACTCCACAGAGGAGAGTTCTGTCCTTAAAACCAGACATCCACTATACAGTCCAGGACCCTATACTATTAGGTCCAAAATGAAGATGTACAATTTACTACTACTATTCAGCCATTGAGCAAAGGCCTTTATCCAAGGTGACTTGCAGTGAATTCAGATACATGTCATTAAGGAGCAGGTAGGGGCATTAAAGCCCCTAAACACTACACAACTTTAAAAGTCATTGGATGTCTGTCTGTCTTGTAATTGGGTACCTTAAAGTTGTTGTGGGTTTCACGCTACATGACTTATCAGTGGCAGGGGGTCACACATTACCTGATGAATCACAAGGAGGAATCCCCTGCAAGACTCCAAACTCATACAACACATACAAGTGAAACTTGTGCCACTGGCGAAACTTGTATGTTACCTTAATATGTTATGTCCTATGTCCTAAATTAGTAATTCATTGAATTACTGTGAATGCATTTACAACTTCTAACATCAGGAATGTTTCTTTGGTTGTTAAGTTTGTTTTGAGCCAATGGTTGGCTGTATGAAGGGTCCAAAGGTGTGCGTGGGTAATGTTCTTGGAGTGTGTGAGGAGTGAGGAGTGATGGTAATGAGGAAAAATAAAAAAGCACACACTGTGCTCAGGTGGAACAGATGTAGTTTTTTGCATTAGTAGCGACTTCGGCCCTCTGTAATTTTGTTGTTTGAGAGAAACAAGTGAGAGTGAAGATGGACATACATTTTGTCTTTTAAAGAAGGAGCTGCAGGTTTGTTGCTGTTGGTGAGTAAGTAAGGAATTAGAACTTGTGTTGTAGCTTTTCTGTTGGTAGAGCTAACTCATACAGTTGGTAATCACTCTCTACTGTTGTTGCTATTGGTATTGGTGGTGCTGCTGTGTTGTTGAATAGGACTGCAAGGGCCCACTCAAGCTTTGATCAAGTAAGTTTCGGCCTCTCAGGTGTAGACAATAGCCTTGATAGGTGGGCGGAGCTAAGACTGCAGTTAAAAGTGACTTGAAACTGCTATCTTGTCAAATACATTTTGTCTTTTAAAGAAGGAGCTGCAGGTTTGTTGCTGTTGGTGAGTAAGTAAGGAATTAGAACTTGTGTTGTAGCTTTTCTGTTGGTAGAGCTAACTCATACAGTTGGTAATCACTCTCTACTGTTGTTGCTATTGGTATTGGTGCTGCTGTGTTGTTGAATAGGACTGCAAGGGCCCACTCAAGCTTTGATCAAGTAAGTTTCGGCCTCTCAGGTGTAGACAATAGCCTTGATAGGTGGGCGGAGCTATGACTACATCATTAGCATCTGAACAGGTAAATGGTTAGTGTTGTTAGCGTCAGCTTTAGCGTCGACCGTCAAACAAAGACCGGTCGAACAAAGACTAAGGGAGTCGCTCTGCGGGAGTCCCTAAAGGAAGCCCTCTAGCCCTCCGCTAAACCCTGACCCTAGTGCATTGTGTATTGTAGCCATGTGTGTAACCCCTATCCCAGTCAGGACATCTCCCCGACACAGACGCCGTCCACGATCCCATACTCGACGCTGCACCCCTTCCAATCTGCTCTAC
>OMKI01045182.1:0-10128 GCA_900302315.1 Phycis blennoides
CACACACACACGCACACGCACACGCACACACACACACACACACACACACACACACACACACACACACACACACTGCTGTTTTTATCAGCAGGATTTATTACCAGTGTATGTTGACACACGGCCCTGGAAGGCGTGTGTGTGCTTGGCTCTTTACACACTAAAGGAGGCGGAACATTGCAGTGTGATCGCAAAAACCAAAAGCCACACCTTGCCCAGAAGTAGTCCACTGATCACAGGAGTCCTGCTTCACAATATGGAGCAGTGTGTTCTGGGGACTGCTTGGACCGGGCTACGTCATCACTAACTGAACGTGATCAGAAAGGAAGACTCAATGTATCAGGTTCACTGTACGAGGAAAGCTGAGACAGGGAAGCACCCGGAAAATATGTCCGTCTGACGGGAGTTTACGGCCCACATAAACCCTCACCTTTGACCCGGTGCCACTGCGGTAGAACGTCCGTTCTGATGCGCTCACCGGACCCAGAATGAGTCGCCGGCAAACGTGGGGCGCTCGGAGGAATGGTGACCGCGGTGAGGAGTTCTGCTCTGACTCACCAGCCCCTCCTTCACCCTTTGTCAGGGTTCTCACACACACCTCACTCACACCTCACCCCCCTCACACTCATCGCCGTGTCAAGTCTGAGCCCGAGTTTGGCCTGATGAGTCACATGACGCACTGTTGTGATGTTGCGTCGCCTGGATGCCAAGTGTTGACCAGAGGGGAGTCCAGAGTCAATCACTACACAGCCCAGATATGATGCAACGCCTTCACAACCACCATGTGACAGCCTGCTGCGTGTTGCCAACCACCAACAGATGCCAACAGATGCCAACTGCACAGACAGCGTCGGCTGATTGGTCAACAGGATGACCAAGCAGCCGTCTCATGATGAGTCACAAATAATCAAACTGAAGAGGCGCACACATACACACACACACACACACACCCCACACACACACACACACACCCACCCCCACACACACCACACACACACACCCACACCTCTGCGGCCCTGAGCGCCCTGCAGTGGGCGTCGGGGCGCCCCCCCGCCGTGGTGAGGGGGAGCGGCTCACCTCGTGCAGGCAGTTCTCGCAGGGCTGGAAGTGGCACAGGCCCCGGGACAGCTGCTCGGAGCCGGCGGCGCAGCAGGCCTCCACGCCCCTGTCGATGGCCTGGTTCACCTGCGGCAGAGGGAAGTTGCAGAACGCCGAGTGGTTGAGCGGCCGGCCTCGCTCGCCCGCCATGGTGAAGGCCCCGTACAGCAGCATCTTCTCCGTGTCCACGCCCAGCTGGACGCCCAGCGCGCGGCCCAGCGGGCCGTAGTGGGCCGCCCGCAGCACGCCGTACACGTACACCACGTCCCGGTGCTCCTTGCCGCCGCGCCGCCGCCGCCGCTTGGGCTCGTAGCGGCACTCCAGAACCACCTCGCGGTACATCCAGGCCTCGGGGATCAGCACCGGCAGCCGGCCCAGCCGGGTCTGCAGCGGGGAGCCGGGCCGGTCCGGATCCTCCCTCTGCAGGGACAGGAAGTACACGTACTCCCCGGCGGAGAAGGAGTAGACGTAGTCCACGGGGTAGGAGGCCCGCAGGCGGGGCAGCACCGTCAGCCCGCTCATCACCATGTGGAAGCCGTCCTCCGTGGCCAGCGGCCGCAGCACCGACAGTGACCTGCGGGGGTAGCGCCGCGCCACACGCTCGTCCACCGAGGCGGCCACGAAGAAGAGGGTGGTGCGGCCCTGCTCCACCGCCGTCACCTTGGTGCCCAGCGGGCTGGCCAGGCAGTCGGGGCAGCGCTCCTCCGTGTTCCCCCCGGCCCGGTACAAGCACCGGGGCGCCGGGTTCAGCTCGCTGATGTCCACGAAGGAGCAGGACCCCTGCCGTGTGCTCCCGCAGTAGTACAGGTAGGGCAGGTGGGCGCCGGCCGGGTCCAGGAGCAGAACCTCGTTGTCCGTGTCCACGGGGCCCGGCGGCGCCGTGACATTACACGGGCCGCACGCGCCGCAGTCCGCGTCGTCCACGGGCCCGGTCCGCACCTGCCATATCCTGTCCAGCCGATTGTTCAAGGCCTCGATCACGTTCTGGGAGGCCACGTACACCTCGTGCAGCAGCCCGCTGGCCTGGATGTTCTGGATGGGGCGGGCCGTTTGGAAATGGGCCAGAGAGTAGCTGACGTTAAAGTCCACCTGGCGGCGAGGGGCGGTGGGACACGCGGGCGCCGCGGCCTGCGTCTGCATCCAAGCGCATGCTGTCAGCAAGCAGACCCACGGCAGCATCTCCTCCCTCCGGCCGCGTTACCTAGACGACTCGCTTCTCCACCCCAACATTCCCCAGACCGGCAGCAGCAGATCTGTGCGGGAAATAGGGAGGAGGGGCCGGCCGGGTTAGTGATGCTGCAGTCTCACCAGACTGAGTTTAAACATGACTCAGGCATGCCGTTGGGTTTTTTTTAAACACGGTAACTACCAGAGGACAGTCCAGTCACGCCAGGAATATTTACATTGCACTCGAAGAGAACTTGTTTATAATAACTTTATTAGGATGGGATAAGCCAAGGTTGTTTATTAATTCAATAAATTCAACTGTGGCACTGATAACAGGAAAGAAAATGTCTATGTCACACATAGTCTAAAGGTTCTGTCCGCCACAGGCCTGTATATGAAACACAAAGCAGTAGTGTTGGGGTTCAAAGCAAAGAAAAACTGACAAGATGCGACATGACAGGCCATGCAGACTATGGAAATGTACAGACTCGGTAACGCTGTAAATATTTCTTCAGGGTGTCATGTTGGGTTCCGTAACAATGTCTCGGAATATTATTTTAAGTCCAAATGTCACCCCCTCCTTGCTTTCCCGGTTAGGCCTACAAATATGTGAAAAATAACCCTTGTGTGATGCAACGTGTACTTTTGCACTAGTTCGGTGTACCGTTCATGGAAACAGGGGCGCACTGCGTGAGAGGTTAACCAAAGAAAGTCAACACGAAAACCACTTTATGGAGGACATCGAAATGGTTACGAAAGTGGTCGTCGCCGTTGTAATGACGAACAGACTGCTCTCTTACGCACGTTTTCAGAGGATAAGTTGTAACAAGTTCAGTTAATATCGTCTGTTCAGGACGCGAGTAATAAACGATTCATCAGTTTCAAACGCATCGGTCCTAAACTTTAGAATGTTATTTCGCTTACCTCATTCAAAAAAAAAAAAAAAACAGGCCTCGCTCAGTGTGGCGTCCGAAAAGCGTCCGAGACGTGATTTGACGCACTTTGGTTCCCAGTCACCACTGAGCGCCGCCGTCGACAGCAGTGCAACGTAACGCAGCAGTGAACTCACCTGACGGCGTGGGACGAGCCGCCCCGCCCGCAACAAGGAAGTCACGCTTGGCGAATTGCGAAACATCCACATTTAAGCAACAGCTACCATTTGCATCACAAATAGCGCATGATTTTCCATTCACCATCATCATGATGAAAAAACAGACAACGACAGCAGCGCCTGGTCTACGTCTTCTGCGGGGAGGACTCCTGCCAAAAGTGCATTGCTTTCCAGTGAGGGACATTCTGTCAAAGATCCCCCCTACACCCCCCCACACCCCACACACCCCACACCCCACCCCACTGCCTCCACACAACCCCCATTCGTACCAATCTGTCACAAATTCGTTTTGAATGTCACAATGATAAAATGTTTCAAAAGTCCAAAGTTGGGCAAGCGGGAGCTGTTGTAGAATAGTTCTTTTTCTTTCTAGCTTTTTTTTTCTTCTTCTTTTCCACTACACACATACGGAGCACCCACACAGCTGTCACAGGAAGAGCAAGAATAACATAAACTTAACAAAAATGTTCCCTCTCCCTAAATCCTTATCTGGCTCACTGGCCCATGTTAGGAGAGGAGCGTCATGCAGCCAGATGTTGCTCGGCGCAGTAAGCCTTCAGACGTTACTCCAGAGGTTCAGAGGTCAAGGCAAGGTGCTTGTAAAGAGGCCACTCAGTAGACGTCATAGTAACGCAGGAACGCATGCCCTGCAGATTCGTGCACGCGTCTTCTTCTGTCGTTATATTGTGCATTGTATAAGGAACGCGTTATGACTGTTATATCGTAGGCCGATTAACCGACACTATATACACGTATGCACTTTTTGGGGAAAATTGTATATCTTTTTTGTATGTTTGTATTATATATTGGCAAATTTTGGGCGACCATCCATTTGCTAAAATAACATACTTTAGTCATTTCCAGTCAATGCTTAACTGGTCACCCCAACTCATAACTGGCCATTCTACTACTTCTGCGTCATCTTTGTGTATGCTATTTACCTATATAGTGTATTTCTAGATGCATGTACATTTATGTATATTTTTTAGATTTTACATATATATTTTTTTGTATATTGCTTATAGGTTTTTATTATATATTTATATATTCTAACACTCTACTATACGTAGAGTGTCTGTCACCTATTTTTCCCCTGGAGTATTGTAATGCAATTTCCCTCAGGGATCATTAAAGTATTTCTGTCTGTCTGTCTGTCTGTCTGTCAGCACACTTTTGGCTCTAGCACCAAATGAATACGAAAAAGTGATTAAATACATAAAACAATGACAAGATTGAGAAGAAGAAATAACATACGCTCGTGACGTTAGAAAGGCTTTCGGCTTGGCTCCGCAGACGACAACCAGTTGTCATACAGCGCCCTCTGCTGGTCAAGAGGAGGCACTGCAAGGTCTGCACACCTAATCGAAAGTGAAACTTTGTTTATTCAAAGGGTTTCACAGTATCCGAAAAGATTTGATCGAAACGTATTCTTGTTGCACTTCGCTGGTCAAATAAGTTTACATTCAAGGATTTGACGATGTCGAAATTTGAAGACATTGACGAGGGATTGTACTCCCGGCAGCTGTAAGTATATACAGACAACCTATCTGTACATACAGGATATACAACATGAAAACATATCATATGCACCTTGGGGGAATGCAGCAAGTTCAACAGAATGCTAAATGAGCATGGACGGATCAAGGGCTAGGGCCCACATATAATGTATTGTAATCACATAATGTATCGTAATAATGTACTAATTGTAAACACATCATTTATTATATTATGCATAAATCATGTTTTAATCACACTCACATACCTGTGGTTGATTAACTAAACCCGGAAGAGTGTCACTCTCTCATGTCACCATTTAAAGTCCTGCCTTTAAAGGGCCCAGATCCAGGAGGACATCCTGTGATGAACCGTGTCCCAGGGCCTGGCCGGTAAACAGGGCCCAGACGTTGTGCCGTTGTGACGCCATGCTGTGCTCAGGTACGTGCTCGGACCCGAGGCCATGCGGCGGATGGGCCAGAGCAACGTGCTGATAGCTGGCCTGCGGGGTCTGGGTGTGGAAGTAGCCCACAACGTGATCCTGTCGGGGGTGAAGTCCGTCACGGTCCAGGACCAGGGCCCGGCTGTGTGGGCCGACCTGAGCTCTCAGGTAGAACGGCACTCTGCGTCACGCTGGGCTTTGTCTGTGGTTTCAGGTGGATCGGACCTGAGACTTTCCCCTCCTGTTCTCTCAACAGTTTTTCCTGCGCGAGGCGGATCTTGGCCAGAACCGGGCCTTGTGTTCCCTCCCGGGGCTGTCCAGCCTTAACCCCCATGTGACGGTGTCCGCCCACACCGGCCCACTGAGCGAGGAGCTGCTGCTGCAGTACCAGGTACCGCCTGGGGGCTTCGGTACCAGGTACCGCCTGGGGGCTTCGGTACCGGGTACCGCCTGGGGGCTGCGGTACCGGGTACCTCCTGGGGGCTTCAGTCTGATCGCCATGAAACAGAACACACAAGGGAAGTTACCTTCTGTGTGTGTGTGTGTGTGTGTGTGTTCCTGTTCTCCAGGTGGTGGTTCTCACCAACTCCACGCTGGAGGAACAGAAGCGTTTGGGGAACCACTGCCACGCCCGCGGGATCCAGTTCATCGTGGTGGACACCAAGGGACTCTGCGGGTGAGGAGGTTATGCATGTTGCTATAACATCTCTGAAGTGAGTATAACATGGCTGACATTTGAGAGTTGAGGAGAGCCAGGGCAGGACAGAGAGAGGGCCATTTCTCCACCAATGAGAAATGTTGCATGTCTCACGCCTGTGATTGACAGGCAAGATGGACTCCCTGATCCAATCAGGGGAGAGATGCCCTGATTGGTTCAGAGAAGAGAAGGCCTTATTGGTCAGAAATGAGGCGGGAGTGGTCTTAATTGTCTCATACAGAGGCTGGGGCAGTTTAACCACATGATCACATGATCAAATGATGCTTCATTTCAGTCAGCTGTTCTGTGACTTTGGCGAGGAGTTCACCGTGCTGGACAGAGACGGCGAGACGCCGGCGACCGCCATGATCGATTACATCACCAAGGTGACTTCCTCTACTCCTCTGGGTGACCTTGTTCACACTGTTCAGAGGAGAGGAACATGGTGGACCACATGTCTACTGTAACCACAGCGTGTGTCGTAGTTACCTGCTGGGTTAGGAATGCAAACGACACGCGCTTCTCTACTTTGGTCCGTGTTGTCTCCCCCTCAGGGCGCTCCTGGCCTGGTGAACTGCGTGGACGAAGATAGCTATGGCTTTCCAGAAGGCTGCAGAGTGTCCTTCTCAGATGTTCGTGGCATGCCGGAGCTCAACGACATGGCTCCTCAGGAGATCAGAGTCATTGGTACGTCCGTGTTGTGACCGGGGAACATCAGACAGGAACACGCTTACGGAGGGCGGTTAAAGAAGCAATGCAACACATGGTCCACCTGCAGTCATTAGCTGTTAGCTGTTAGCGGTCAGAGCATCCCTCTGTTTTGACACGCGGAGAACGTCCGCCTCTCGCTGCGATGTGTTGCTGAGGAGACTTGACATGTGAACTCTCCACCCAGACGGTCACACGTTCGCCATCTGCGACACGTCTGGCTTCTCGGAGTACGGCCGGGGCGGCGTTGTCACCGAGGTCAAAGAGCCCCGCACTCTACGCTTCGTACGTATGCAGACCTCCACGCCACGGAGACCGCCGCTGGAGATCACATGACACAGCGTGGTGGAGACCTTTCTGTTGACTGTGAAACCGTCTCCACAGAAACGTCTGGAGGAGGCGCTGGGGGACCGTGAGCTGCTGGTCATGACGGATTACGGGAAGGAGAACCGGCACCAGAGCCTGCATCTGGCCTTCCAGGGACTCCACTCCTTCCAGAGGAAGGAGCAGCGCCTGCCCCTGCCCTCGTCTCAGGTCGGTGGTGGAGCTTCACCGCGTTTCAGGTTAGGGGCGGGGCGTCTCGTCAAGTATACCGCGGCAATTGGGTTTTGAACTGGCACCCTTCGGACGGGATGGGAGTCAACAGCACCCTGACTGCTGCACACTGTGCTCCGTCGACCTGTGCATGTTGTGTGTTTTGTGTGTGTGTTGCGTGCATGTTGTGTGTGTTGTGTGTGTTGTGTGTGTGTTGTGTGTGTGTTGCGTGCATGTTGTGTGTGTTTTGTGTGTGTGTTGGTGTGTTGTGTGTTGTTGTGTGTGTGTTGTGTGTGTGTTGTGTGTGTGTGTTGTGTGTGTGTTGTGTGTGTGTGGTGTGTGTGGTGTGTGTTGCGTGTGTGTTGTGTGGGTGTTGTGTGTTGTGTGTGGACTCCTGACACGAGGCTCGGTTCTTCCTGGTTCTGCCCGGTTCTTCCCGGTTCTACCTGGTTCTTCCTGGTTCTACCTGGTTCTGCCTGGTTCTACCTGGTTCTGCCCGGTTCTACCTGGTTCTGCCCCCTGCGTGTTCCAGGAGGATGCTGCTGAGCTGCTGGAGGAGGTGCGGGTGCTGAACACCACGGCCTTGCTGCAGCCCCTGGATGAGGCCGTGGTTCTGGCGCTGGCCCACACGGCCCGCGGGGACCTGGCCCCGCTCAACGCCTTTATGGGAGGAGTCGCTGCACAGGAAGTGCTGAAGGTAACTTCCTGTAGTTTTACATGGATATGTTTTTATGTTTACTTTTCTAAATTTGTATATATATGCGATATATTTATGTGTATATATATATATATATACACATAAATATATTGCACACATAAATATATCGCATATATATACAAATTTAGAAAAGTAAACATAAAAACATATCCATATAAAACTATATATATATATATAGGCTATACAGTATATTTATATATATCAAAATAGATATATAAATATTTAGCTATATAAATATAGAAAAATAGGAAAATCAAACCCTATAAATACATGTGATATTTTTTTTTAATGATTATTTGATATGGAATACCGTTTGTAGCCACTGTAATTCTATATGATTTGACGTGGCCCTTGTTGTTATATATTATGTTATTTATGTTATGTTATGTCTGTTGCAGGCATGCAGTGGGAAGTTCACCCCTCTCCAGCAGTGGCTCTATTTTGATGCACTGGAATGTCTCCGCAAAGATGAAGACGACAAAGAGGAGCAAATGAGTGGCCGCACCTTTTCATCTGTAAAACATTTTAGACATTTAAAATGTACTTATTCAGAGCCAGCGTTTAGCTTCCTGGTTGGATATTTCTGACGTCCCCATCGTTGTCTCTGTAGAGTGGCTCCAGGTATGACGGCCAGATCGCTGTGTTTGGCTCCAACTTCCAGGAGCGACTCGGGAAGCTCCGGTACTTTCTGGTACGTGCGTTTCCCACAGTCGTCCAGCAGGGGGCGAAATGTCCATTTAAATGCGGCGCTGCAGCTGTGGGCTGACGCCGCGTGCTGACACATGCAGGAAGAGGGTGCTATGCATCTGGCATTTCCTGTTAGTGTTAGTGTGAGACCTGCAACACTCTTTCTGCTGTTTCCCGTGTAATGTGTGTGTGTGTGTGTGTGTGTGTGTGTGTGTGTGTGTGTGTGTGTGTGTGTGTGTGTGTGTGTGTGTGTGTGTGTGTGGTGTGTGTGCGCACTTGAGTGTCTGCACACGTGTGTGTGTGTGCGTGTGTTGAGGGACCACTTGCAGTGCAGCGGTCCACCTCAGGTATCCACGGTGGTCACACTCCTCCCTGAACGTCTCGCTGTCTCAGGTGGGAGCCGGCGCCATCGGCTGTGAGCTGCTGAAGAACTTTGCCCTGATGGGCCTGGGGGCCGGCGCCGGGGGTCTCCTCACCGTCACCGACATGGACTCCATCGAGCGCTCCAACCTGAACCGCCAGCTGCTCTTCAGGTCCCGAGACATTGGGGTACGCTCCGAGCCCCGCGGATCAGAGCCCCGCGGATCAGAGCCCCGCGGAATCAGAGCACCGCGCTCACCTCAAGCTTTGTTTGTACATTTCACACGCGGGGCAACACACGGTCCTCCAGGGGCAACACACGGTCCTCCAGGGGCAACACACGGTCCTCCAGGGGCAACACACGGTCCTCCAGGGGCAACACACGGTCCTCCAGGGGCAACACACGGTCCTCCAGGGGCAACACACGGTCCTCCAGGGGCAACACTTAGTCCTCCAGGGGCAACACACGGTCCTCCAGGGGCAACATTTAGTCAGCGGGGAAGAACAACATATGAACATGCATTCCAACAGTTGTTTGTGCAATTTGACAAAGAATCAGTGGATATACAAATCTCACAATGTGCAAACACACACACACGTGTGCACACACACACACACACACTCAATGATGTTTGAGATGCACTGCAGTGGCGTGTGACCTGCCGTTAGCAGTGTTCAGTGTGGACGTCTCTCTCAGGACGGACTGTGAGGAAGCACTCTGAGGACGCCAACGAAACGCTTTGGTTTTACAGTCGTGTAATGGTCACCTTTCTACGTCAGCGGTTTAGTTTAGTCTTCTCATGATGAATCACCCAGGATGTTGTTTCATTTCTTGTATTGCTCACCGCATGGCGGTCACATCACAGGCACGCCATGTGTCTGTGTGTCCGTGTGTCCGTGTGTCTGTGTGTCCGCGTGTCCGTGTGTGTGTGTGTGTGTGTGTGTGTGTCTGTGTGTCCGTGTGTCCGTGTGTCCGTGTGTCTGTGTGTGTGTGTGTCTGTGTGTCTGTGTGTCCGTGTGTCCGTGTGTGTGTGTGTGTGTGTATATGTGTGTGTGTGTGTGCGTGTGCATGTGTGTGTGTGTGAACTACTACGGGCTCAGAGTGTACATAAGGG
>OMKI01045190.1:0-21086 GCA_900302315.1 Phycis blennoides
ACGTGGAAGTGCTTGGTCGCTTCTAACTTCACCCCCGTTTGGATCTTAAGGAATTTAGTGGGCCAAGCTACATGCTACCAAAGTAGCGCTGCGCGCCAGAGTGATTGAGTGCACGCACGCAGGCGAGAGAGGTTTTTATCAACTGGTCTAAGATCATGAAGGAACATAGTTCAGTAGGGAAAAACGGTGGCGTTTTCCTTTAATGGCCATGAAAGTCTTATGAAACAACCAAAAGCCTGCAATGTTTCTTTGTTGCTCCCAAGTTTCCCAAGTGTCGATAGGCCTATCCACTGTAAGAAAAGATATTACAACATGTCACATTGTGTTGCTTAGGTCAGCAGAATCCATCCTCCCAGGAGATTGTGTTTTGCAGCCGTCACAAGGATGACCAAGACATTATAACATAAAATGTAATCATTCCAAAGTATAATGCTTTACCATAAATCGTTGAACTACATAGAGATGTGTGATGGAATTGTCACATGATGTTGTATACAAGTACCAGGTATTACCAGGCCATTCAATGCATTTCAATCCAAACAATCTCAGTTTACCACACTGGGATAAGATAGTTGGGCTGTAATAAAACTAGAGTGTGGCAATGGTGAGCTTACGGCGCTGTGAACTATCCAGAAGAAAACGAAGAAGAACGAGATTGACGTCATGTCCTTCCGTGCTAAAGCCAGCCAATCATCCTTGAGATAACCATAGCATCCACGCAGGTCCGAGGCGCTGAGTTTAAATAGTCCCGCTTGGAGCGAAACATACAGAAGAAGCAATCAGAGTATCTTGCGGATTTTATTGGAAAGAACATGCCACGACAAAGGTATGTTTTATTCTTTGAAACTGATTGAGCAATACACATACATGCTATCAAGTAGACGAGGCGTCACCTTTGTTGTGGTGATATGAACATACACGACCAGGCGAGTGTTCGCATTCTCCTCTGTTCCTTATTCAAACATAATAATCCATCTTATATCTGCTAAGGAAATGCACATCGAAGGGCATTCACTTAAGTACTTTAACAAATCATCATGATCATACATGTAATGGCCGTGGTCACTTCAAAGTTGGCATGCCGATTTGGAGGGATCCATTCAGTATTCTTACCGCGCAATCATGGGTCCCTCTTTGGCATCTACCCTGCACTTGTTTCTTGACATGCTACAATGAAAATATATATTGATAGTGCATGAGCATCCCTCCGTTTTCATATTTGATTTGAAATGGTATGACTTGTATTAATTTGTATATGGCGCGATGGCTAGTTGTGGCTAAAATGCTATGGCGCGCTCTCTGAGCTAACTTACTTTTAAAAACCTGTTGATTCATTACGTTTAAATAGACCGAGGAAGTTGTTTTTGTGGACGATGCCATCTATTCATTTGAATGACTATATTCTTGTTTTCAGAACTCTACAAGAGCTGCCACACATGAGCCAGAATTTGGAGGGATCCATGCTGTCCGACACTAAGACCAACAACAAGCGGAAAAAGCGAGGATGGGTTGACGATATGCTGGACGCTGAAAACACTCCGAGTGATCTGATCCATCAGTGGTCCCCAAATCACAAGCAACTCTGCCTCAATCCCAGGGAGAAGGAGAATGAAATGGTGCCTTTTGTCCTGAATAGGAGGTCCAGGAGGAGGAAAGAGACCAGTCCAGGTACCAGTGAGCGAGAAAATGAAAAGCAAATGTTTTGCTTTCTTTTGTCTTTTTACATTTACATTTACATTTAGGGCATTTAGCAGACGCTTTTATCCAAAGCGACTTACAAAAAGTACATTTGTCATAAGAAGGTGAAACGTTACATTGCTACAAATACAATAAGAAAGTCACCAGAACAGGTTTTGGTCACCTCATCTAATGTTTGCCACCACTTGTCAGGTCTCTCTTGGGACCATCTGCCAGACGAGCTCATCCTCCGGATCTTGTTCTGCCTGCCTCTGTCACACCTCCTCAGGACCTCCCTGGTTTGCAAGCGCTGGCGTCGACTGGCGTAAGAAATTGATTCAAAATTACCATCCCGTTGATTTGACCCTACATATTACTTCAATGCATGAATCACTGGAGATGGGTTTGACGTCACTAGCAACAGCACTAATGCGCGCCCCCCCCCCCCAGGTTTGATGAGTCACTGTGGCACAGTGTGGACCTGGAGGGAGTGACCAACATGGACGCCGCTCTGGAGCTGCTGCTGACCACCGGGGCGCGTCGCCTCCGCTGCCCCCGCACCGTCATCCCGGAGCTGCAGTTCGTCAACACGAGGCAAGGCTTGAAACTTGTGGGCCGTCCGGTAACCGTGCCGTCCCGACTACCGCATCCCAAACTATAAAGGATGCGATGGTATTTTTGGCCTGGTCACTTAAATAGATAAATGTTGAGGTGAAATTGTGTGTTTTTCAAAATAAGTGGAATTGTGGCAAAATTTACAGCCTCAAAATTTAATGGTAATCTTGATTGTGGTGAACAGCTTGTTTACCACCATAATTGACAGGCCATACCCTCGTAGCATTCTCACTAGAGATGGACATTTAAAGTAAATGAACGGGAGCACCGTCAGGTGTAAATTGCAGCATCCGTTGACAGGATCCGAGTCAATGGATGCTGACGTCCAAATGGAGCACCCAACAAGCCCATCCATGATTTGTGACACGTTGGTTTTTCTTTCTCCTCGCCAGCCCCGTGCAAGTGGTTCAGCTGGACCTCAGCCACTGCAACGTTTCCACGGAGACCCTGGATCGCATACTGAGCCGCTGCTCGGCTCTGACGCACCTCAGCCTGGAGAGCCTGGTGCTCTCCGACCGCATCCTCCAGTGAGTACCAGGCCGGTCTGGTGGTGGTGGTGGTGGTGGTCCGGGTGGGAAGCTGCTGGTTTCCGGCCCCAGTGTCCACACGTCTAACCTGTAGGCGTCCCTGAGCAAGATGCCCTCGTCTCCTACATGCTACTTTTCATGACGTTATGGTTCTGAATTCAAAAGTTAAACTCTAAACAGCGACCACAACCTGGGACATTATATTAGACGCAGCAGCTGACAGACCATACTAACAGGAATGACAGGAAGTCTCTTTAAAATGTCTTAAATAGTAATGGTGCAGAGAGAAAGAGGGAGATTAAAGCATCCAACTAAGGCTGATTATAGTATATGGCATATACGACTCTTCCTTCATATTTCTATTGTATTACTTTGCTGTTATTAAAAATAGACGATGTGTGAAATGTGCTTCTCCCTCAGCCATCTGTCCAAAAACCCTGAGATGATGGAACTGAATATGGGAGGGTGTGCTGGTTTTACCCCTGGACCACTTGGGGAGATGCTGCAATTGTTCTCCAAGTAAGCTCCACGTTGGTCCTATTTGCAACCATGTCTGGTCTGTGTTTAGCTTCTGATAATGATAATGTTTGTTAAACTCCTGTTTATTTTTTGGGAGGAATGTACTGACATATGGCATGTCTGCTGTGCAGGTTGGAGCAGTTGAACATATCCTGGTGTGAGTTCACTTCGGACCACGTGAAGGCTGTGGTTGGCAATCTTCCGTCCAGCGTGACCGATCTCAACCTGAGTGGCTACAGAGAGAACCTGGCACAAGAAGGTAAGACGGTCACAGGGCATAATGTACACAATGTATCCGGCATTAATGGCGGCGCTTTGGTCTCTGAATGCACACTTTATGATTACACGTACAGTAGGTATTTTCCTCATGCTGTGGAATTTGAATTTCAGATTTGGAGGTGCTGGTGGAACGGTGCCCCAATATTGTAACATTAGACATAAGGTAATTTTGAAGTTTGGTGATGGTAGTTTGACTTGTCAAAGTGGCCTCAACGTTCTTTTTCATTGAACCTGTATAATGTATTTAGCGACATCAACAACCCTATTTTGTTGATGGGATACGGCGGAACATGTCCAAAGAGTGTGACGCCATCCTAATCCTCGTGTCTTGCCTTGCAGTGACAGTGTTTTCCTGCGGACGACCTGCATCCCTACCCTTGAACAACTGCCGCACCTTAAGCACTTAGCTTTATCTCGCTGCTACCAGATCTACGCCGCAGCACTTGGGTATGTTCTTCTCCTACGATCTCTTGCACGCAAAGCCACCATCGCTCCGCCCTCCACAACACGAAATACGGTTCGTATTGTGGAACGCGGAGCGACCGGGGGGGCTTATATTGACTCGTTTTGCATCTGGTTTGCGTTTCGGTCGTTTTTAACCACGCCCTTCTTATCGTTGCAGGGACGTCGGTGAAAGGTTTACATCGCTGAGGCTGTTGGACGCGTTCGGACTCGTGCCCGACCCGCGCGTCTTCTCCAAGACTTACGAAATGAAACAGGTGGCGGTCAACACCAGGGCCATCTCCGTGATCGCACGGCCGACGCCGGTGCTGACGGACGTGCACTCGATGTGGGACCGCAGGTGTCGGCTGCGGTTCCACTACTGAGGAGCGCTCCAGGCACCCGATGCCTCTGTCATTATGTTACACAGTGACGCATTAGTACAATATCACAGTCAAAGTTTTTTTTTTTTTTTTTATACAGTTTGCGTGTTTTTAACGGTGCTTAAAAAGTCATCCCCGAACCGATTTTTGTATTTCAATCAGTGTAACATCTTTGATAAGAATATATTTTTTTAAGAATTTACATTAAATATTTTTATCTGGATGATTGAATGGAAGTTTAGGAAATTTTAACTTCTACATTTGGAAGGAATGATGTTTTTAAGGTAGACACAAATTACTTGAATAGTGTTTGGTTTCATAAAGATGTGCTTCTTTAAAATGTTTTTTCTTTTCTTTTTAAAAGCACATGAATCCTGCACAATGAATGTGACCAAAGTTAGTGTTTTTCAGCCAAGGCTTGAATGTGTGCCACCCGTTTGGCATATACTTGGAAGTAAATCACTGCTAAAAACAGAAATAATGTAAATATTTCATCTTGTGATCTTGAACATACTAAATTGTTGAAAGAGTTTACATGTTTGGGACAGGCTAAAAAAGTTTAATGTTGATGTCGCCCCAATCTGGTTTTATTTTTTTTATAAAGCTGTGATTGTGATTTACCCTCATTTTGTGTTTCAGGGTCAAGTGTCATATTCAGAAATACTATGAACATATTAGATGTCAGTAGAATACTTAAAGGTACTGGCTGCTAAATATACATTTTCCATGTACCAGGAGATTGTTTCCATGTGGTAAGTGCCACTCAGATTAGCTGTTGAGTCAATTTTATTTGTTCAAATAAAATCTGGCATTCTTGAGCCATTTTGTTTCACCCTCTTATATTTGTGCACTTCTTAGTTCTTACTGATTGCCCTGTTTCATGCGGTCTATACAGCCTTGTTTTCTACGTCCATATTGCTATTCAGAAGTATTTCGTCATCTTGTGGCTTTGTTTGAACAACGTTTTAATTTGTATTAAATGCGTGCTTGTTTTGGGTTTATACAAACAGCTGCATGCTGTAAGTCCACCCTGCAACACTTCAAAGACTCGAGTACTTTCTGAGAATACAAGTTTTGCATTGCAGTGAAGCAGATTTGTCAGAAAGCAACTTAAGTTTCAGCGGTGGCTCCCACCCCGAAGGGTCAACGCAAGTTTCTGTTGAACGAGTTCCATGTCGCGTTTCTCTACTTTAATGCCTCATTTACTCGAATAGATAAAACATAGTTTTGGTACAAAATGTAGGTAAACCTAGAAACTATTGAGTTTCTTCTTGACCAAACATTTGTGCTACGGAACGTGCATGTTCCTGTATGTTCCCCTGACCCCATACATTCCATGTTCTGCTGATGCAATAGCTCTTGTGAAGGGACATGGACGTGCAGTTTACCGGTCTGGCAACTAAAGAGACGACAGAAGGGCCTACGTCGGAATGCTTTAAGGGAAATGATGGGACCTTAACCCAGGGCGATGCTGGGGAAGATGTATGCTTGAATGCCTTTTGAGATGTAGGAACGGCAGCACTTCAATGAGGAATAGGAAAGTGATTCATTGGTGGTTACATAGTGATGCTCTCTCCACATCCATAGGGTTTGCAAAGAGAAAAAAATAGAGCCAAATAATACTAAATAAATAAACATCAAGAAAAACCTGTCATTTCTGGGTTTATTTTTGTAATCATTTGATTAGAATAGCTCAGAAACACTCAAAATCAACAAAGCGGCTGTTAAGCAAAGGCCGTAGCACGTGTAGTTCAGCTTGTTTGGACATGTCTGTTTTAGAAAAATTGGCACCGACAGCTTGACCAATGAATGCTATGACTTAAAGGGTTGCAACACCAGACAACACAACCTCAACACAATTTAAAATACATTCTCAAAAGAAAATCGGGAGAAATTGATCATCATTGGCAGTACTTCAAAAAAAAGCAATTTCTTGACATCCAACCATACAAAATCTCATACGAAATACGTATTTACACATATTGTAGCATCCCAGCGTCTCGCCCCAACGACTTAATGGGAAAAATTAAAACCAAAAAAAACGATTGTTCGACAATTCGCCATAGAAACGAATGGATGGGACGAAAGATGGAAGACAAAGTGTCCGATTGAAGGAACGCCCGTGCAACACCGTCAAAAACAACGCGCTTGTTAGCTACTGGTTAATAGACGCCCACCTAATCCCGCCCCCCCCCGGATACCAACCAATCAGCAAACACACTGTGTTCAGAGGAGCACCGTTCGAAGCTGGTCCTCCTCGCTCATGCTGATGGTTGCTATGGCGCCGTCGTTGAACTCAAAGGACGTGCCTCCGTCCACCACCATGCAGGCGTCCCAGCACCTGGACCGCACGCACACTCTGGACAACACAGCGGATGCAAATCATAAGCTTTACTCAAGACTATGAGGATCGTTGTAATAATATTTATACATACAACATTTTTTTTAATTTTGGATCAGCTTAGACATTCTAAGTGCAGGTGAACATTTTTGTCAAGTGCACATTAGAGAACAGTAGAGTAGCATGAAAATAAAGAATAAGACAATGAAGAGGACACACACACAAAATTCAAGTCAAAGTGATAAAATAACATCGGAATTAATAATGAATCGATTTGCAACTGCTGTGGATAAGGCGATGCTGTGATGCTCACTTTTTGGCGAACCCGCGTTGGCGAATGCTGGAGAACACTCTGTTGACGATGGGCTCCCTGATGCTGAAGAACAGCCGCCGGTCTTCAGGGCTGAACACCAGAGACTGGTTGTACTCCTCGGTCACTGGGCAGGAGCAGAGAGAGAGGTGAGCTTCCTGTAGGTATGAATGCAACGCTTCAAGGGGTGAAGAGAGAGTACAAACCTTTTTCAATGAAGTCATTATCTAGTGGAATGTCGAGGCCAGTTTGTAACTTTCCTGGATGAGAGAAGAAATGTTGTCATTCCACTTTGGATTCAAGTTTGGACGTTGTTGCCGTAATAAATGACAGGAAACAGACATACCGATTTTTAGAAGATCCTCGACAGCTTGTGCAACCAGTTTGTTGATATTATATGACCTATTGACATGTAAAAAAATATATAAAAAATAAATATGTGCAATTAAGCCCTAGCAATCACAAGTAGATCTGCTTTGAATGCAAATTGATCAAATTCAAATACAATCAATTCAATGAACTTTTCCTCCAAAACATCCATAACAGTAGGAAGAGGAGCTCCTAGCACTGGATGCTAAACCCCATGGTTTGTTCGATGGTTGGTTAGCAAACCGCTACGGGTAACGAGAACGATCTGTCAGCGATGTCACAAACTCATACTTCAAAACGGAGGGGAGGAGGGGACAGAAAACCATGCTTCAGGAAGGGCTAAACCATTCGAATGGATCCCTGTGAATGTTCTTGTGTGTGTGTGTGTGCGTGCGTGCGTGCGTGCGTGCGTGCGTGCGTGCGTGCGTGCCGCCTCGCGTACCAGGCTTTAGACCCTGTCCCCGTGCAGATGCTGAGACCTGAGCTCTTCTGCTTCTCCCACGGCCCGTCGTCCACCGAGATCTCATAGTAGGAAGCCCTATGGAGCGAGAAGGTAAGATGGGGGTTGAAGGACTTATACTTCACCCTGTGTTGGATGGACAAGAGATTCACTGGTGAGTGCTGGGGATGGTGGGACATGCTTGGGCAAATGTTATGGGGTGGGTTGGAACACAACATGAACTGTGTCGTGGCTTTGACACATCTACATACCTGGAGGACAGAGACTCTCCAATGAAGATCTCATTCAGACTTCTGACAGGCAGGAGACTGGGCTCTGAGAAGCTTTCCTCTTGTGTTCCAGTTTCTGTAAAATGTCACCGGGTACATGTCTCTCACCAGTTAATGGGCAACTGAAGACATCTGCATATACACAAATTATCCCAATTTGACCCAATAGGAAGCTATTCAAAGTCAGCAGTGAAATATATGTGGTAATCAATGAATAAAGAACAGCAGAAAAAATATGTAGCGCATTTACTATGTACCAAAAATGGCCAGAAGCATAGCACCAACTAATTATGACGCTGCTCTATTCATCAAAAACAATATCTCATCAACATCAGAAATGTGTTGAAAGTGGCACGAGACAAAACGGCCGGCTTGTGGCCCAAACAAAGCAGAGCATCAGGCCAGAACCAGCCGGAGGGCTGCTTCATCTTCATCTTGAGGGCTGAGGCACATTCATATGAGTGCGCAAGAAGGCCACAGCACCACAACACCTGCCGCTGTTTACCAAACCACACACACACACACACACACACACACTGCAGTGACTACATGGTGCCCCGTGTAGTCCCTGTAGTCACTGCATGCTCCGCAGCAGTCTGGGGCAGCCTGAGTGGGCTTGTTGTGCATGCGTGGGACGGGCGGAGGCACCTCTGCGGCTCTCCAGCATGGTGATGCGGTGGGCCTGGTGGTGCTGCTCCAGGCTCAGCTGCTGCTCGTGGAGGTCCACGGGCGTGGGGTTGATGCCCGTTCCCTCCAGGTGGAGCCGGATCCGCTGGCGCCACTGCCACCTACACACACACACACACACACAAACACACGTGTATGGGTGGAGGTTAAGGCATATGGGTGGAGGTAAATGTTGATTGGATGTTGATGTAAATGGGTCACTTCATAGCTATGGATGTTTGATGGGATATGATGCATACCTTGTGTAGGTATGTGTATGCACATTTTATTGGTTGCCATGCAGCAGTTGTTTACAATACACCATTTCAGGTATGAACCATCAACATTTTTCAAATGACATCATTGTAAACAGAAAAGTCAACATTCTACACCTTCAATACTGACCTGAACTCTCCCCGCTGGAGTCTCTCCAAGGCCTCAGGGAAGGCATGGGTGTAGTGAACAGGCAGACACAGATGTCCCTCAGACCTACACACCAAGCACCAGCTCACTAACTCGTCATCATTGTCTTGTTAGCATCACCAATGCGGCATTTTTACAATACAGCATTTCAGATTTTAACCGTGGTTTATTTCTGAATGTTCAATTTGAAATTTGTCAAATGATTGGAATACCTCTCAGGGTCTGTGTTTACTCCAACAATTGGCTTGTCCTTGCTAAAAACCTTACTGGCAACAAGTAGCATTGTCCCATCACCTAAGAAAAACAAATCCATTACAGAACTAATAGTAAGTTCAATTAAAGTTCTTTAATATGAGGGAATATATGTGCTATTCGTTTTAAATGCTGTGAGTCCTTATATTATATTGAATTTGTTCATAGGATAATAGAAAACATTCACCATAGAAAAGTACTAAATTAAGGAATAATCGGGCAATAAGAGTTAATCAATTGTTATTAGAAGATATTTTAGGTACCTAAATAATAACACCCATGGACACTAATTATATGCAGTGCATCCATACCTCCCGCAGAAATTATGGCGTCTGCCCATCGCACCACTTCTTCATCATATTCTCTTCTACGCACAACACGGACCTCAATCCCTTCTTTTCTGGTGACAAAACACATGTTCTACAATTATAAAGTTCGGCTGATATATAGAGGTATACAGATGGTTAGTTACGAAAAACCGATCTTGTTCTGTCATATATCTTACTCCAGACTCTTCACAATGTGTTCCACATTTCGGGTGTGGATGTTGTGTCTTTCCAGAAGACCACTGTAGCTGGAACCCTTCATGGCAAGCTACCAAAACACAAGCCATATTTAGACACTGCAGCGGTGAAAGACCACCTTGAGGGGTTAACAGCGATATGCACACAGTAGCCTTCTTACCAGCTGTTTTAAGTCGACTTCAGACAAGCCTGCAAAGCGATACCTCTGCTGTTCGAACTCGCACCTAGTGGTCTTTGTCACGACTGCCACCTTTGATGGTCTGAATCCAGAAACGGGTCGGGAAGCAACGCTGCGCATTGTTTGAGATGAATGCAGGTGACACATAGAGGCTCGTCCACAGAGCAGTGCAACGGTTCGATTGCCAACGCAAAAGAAGTTCAGCAGTGACCGACGCGTCATTTTGAATGAGTTATAGGGAAGCATACAGTTTATATCTGGAAAGTACTTTCACGGGTCAATCGGCTGCCACTATTGTCAGCCCGGGAGGAGTCATGTTTGTTTGTTTTTAACTTAACTGGTTTCACTTCAAACAACTTAGATGCTGGGGAAGGGGAACTGATCCCACACCCAGCTGTCAAAGAAGGTCACAACCAGTAGTATGGTGACCTTACAAGTCATCCACTACACAAAATAAACTAGCCTTGTTCATTTGTAACCATCTATTGATACACGCAAACACCCCACAGCAATAACATAAAGTCACTTGGCATTTGAGTTACTGTTAACAACTGTCGTTACATTACCAGTGTAGCCCTCAAGCTAAAGTTAGCACCTAGCATTCACAACAACTCGCCTGCCACTCATACGCCGTAAACCGCGCTGTTAAAATCCCCCCCAACTTGACGCATTCCGCGCATCAATGAGGTCGACTCTTGTTTGAGGTCTTATCTAAAATAACCGATGTAAAGGTGCCGAACATGGCAAGCCGCCACGACCACGCGAGAACACTGGTTGCACAGACGGGATGTACACATGGGAGGAGTCTCTGCACGTACGCTGCGTCGTCGCGACGCGATTGGTTACGCACAACGTGAATTTGAAAGGTAAGCGTTTTGCTTTGGTCACGGCCGCCTTGAATGGTCCCTTCTCCATTGCATCTGCAGTTCTTATAATACATCCGCGATATCGCGTACCTTGCCTCGGATATAAGCTTTGAGATAGTCTTATAAGTATGAAGGTGCACCCCCAATAAATATTGAATTGAATTATGAATCGAATTCAATTAAAAAAAAAAAAAAACTTTGGTTTAATTTGGTTCTCAAGATCTAAGATAATTTTATACATCAGGAATCAGGGAGGTCAGGAAAAAGAATAATTCTTTGGGCTGCAGCATATTGGCCACTGTTTGCATTGAACACTGAACATTGTTGAACACTGTTTGCATTGAACACCCGATCATACAAAACAAACAAAATAGAGAGACTTTTAAGAATTATTTTGTGTATGTATGTACCTATGTATGTATGTATGTATGTATGTATGTATGCGGTACTGTTGTCTTTCTTTGTTTCTTTGTTTCATTCTGTAAGTGACTTTGGGTCTTTGAAAAGCGCTATACAAATAAAATGAATTATTATTATTATTATTATTTTGAAAATAATCCAATTAATAAAATCTATCAAATTTAGCTAGAAAACCCCAGAAGGTTCCTGTCCTTAGAAAACCGGTACCAGCTCAGATATCCAATGGAAGTACGAGCTCAGGTGAATAAAGGACACAGTCCAACAGGAGTGTACTCAATTGCCTTGGCTTGGATGAATAAACAGGGTGAGATGATCGGTTATGACACCCCCTGCTGGAGTAATAAAGCGGCTGCTTCTCACAGATGTCACCAATACATTTATTTTTAAGTGACTTTAAGATAGTGGATATTTTACACAATAACCGTCAATCGTGTTACTGCTGTAAAGTCATGCAACTGTAACCGTAAATCATATTGCTGCCCGTAAAGTCAATCCCCTGTAACTCAGTCTCAGGATGCTGATTGCTCATTGTTTATATCACATGCAGTTATAATCTAGAATAATCTGTACCAGGGTTACAAAGGCAGGCCTATGTTTATTTAAAACATGACCTAAGATACTAATTTCACAAGTCCAAACGAATGTGTTTGCAAATTCTGATCAAACATTTTTGACAACAAAGTGCAACAGCAATGCAGCAAAATGCTCTTAAGAGCAAAGCTTGCCTGTATCATTATAGCCAATGCTGATATCACGATCTGGGAAATGGGAAGGGAACGTTTTTGTTCTAATTCTAACCTCAAAGCTTTTGAGTTGCCGAAATCAGAAAATAATTGGTTTTGTAGGAAGTCACTGCTTCATTTTAAAAGTTGTCTATATTTCCTGAGTATAGACAGCGTAGTCATATCGCAGTGGTGATTGTCATATATCAAGTGGCAGTATAAACAAAAAATGCAATATATAATGCATTAAGTACGTCAGACACACGCAGTTGATGAAGGTTGTCAGAGAGGTTCACATGTTGGAGGTACAGTATTGGATACATGTCCCGTTTCACCCCAGCGTTGAAGTCCTATTTTAGGTGTTCGGTATTGAGAGGGGGGCGTTTGCTTTTGGGATGACCTGAGCGATCTGATAAACGGATTAAAGACAGTTAAAATCCAATTAAAGACTAAAAATACATGTGCATGCCTCCAAGACGCATAGACCACCTCATGGGAGGTAAATAGTCGGCCCAAATGAAGGAGTTAATTACGGCATGTCTGTTCTATCGTCTAAGCAGAGAATCCCTTTCAGGATCCCGGTGAAAAATCCATAGGGGCATAAATAATTGGCTAAAACCGTCCTATGCGTACAACACTGTTTTGGGTCGAGTCAGGGACTGGAGTTGTAGTCATTATGTTAGTGGTCAGGGACCACGTTGTTAGTTACTGTAGAGTGCAGACCGTTTTGCTAGCCTACTGAACTCTTGGCCATCTGAGGGATCCCCACCATGTCTGCCGCAGCCGGCCCTCTCTGGGGGAAGCGTCTCGCCTCGGCCCCTGAAGCCCCCGGGGGTCACCGACCTTGGGGTCACCTGACATGCATATGGGAGGGGGCTAGGGTTGGACTAGCTATAGTTGGGCAAATGGTGAAAAGATTTGAATAAAAAAAAAAGAAAAGTTAGGAACCACCGGGCCTGTATCCACCATTGAGGTCAGGACCTAGTTTTGCTAAATTTAAAATCCGCACTACAACCTCGCTGTTTGGGAAGGCCTAGGTCTCCCACCTAAGTTCTTGTCCTAAACATGGCTGCTAATAAGGTGTCCACTTCCCTTCATAGCCTCTACTGAATGTGGGCCAAAGCAGATGCTGCAGTCTCTTCCTGGTGTCCAGGGCCTGACTTTGCATCTAGACCAGCCATCTGGAAGCTCTGATCAGAGGGGCTGGGAGAGGTGGCAAGATAGTCATGTTTGAGGTAATGGTTCTCCTGTCAGTCATCTCAGCCAGGCTCATAGCTGCCGCTGAAGTGAGTGTAGGTTCCTGGGGGGGTACTGGCCCTTGAGGAACATCCAATCGTGAGGGTAGAAATACCCGAAAGAGCCCCAGGGCATGGTGGCCTCTGGTTCAGGTGGAGCTGTCTCTCTCTCCCGCAGCAGCCTCACAGGGAGGCGGTGGTGGGCAGCCCCTTTCCTCGGCCTCAGACTGCTAGCCTCCATCTTTCAGCGTGCTCTGGATACGCTACGACTGTCCCGGGATGAACTCCGGACCACATGGCGGATAGGGAGGGTTTACGGGACTGGAACCACGTGACGTCGCCCCGTAGCCATCGGTACCGGCCAGCGGACCCGTTTCCAATCCGGAGGAGAAGCTTGGAGGAATGGCCCAGGAGACGTCCAGGAGCAAATTAGCAGACTGTGTGGGTTTAGCAAAGGCCAACCTATTTCTGTCTAATGGCGTCCTCCCCAAATTCAGTGAAGAGGTGCTACTAAATAAAAAGATACTCTCAATAGCTACGATTGACACGGTTAAACGGGGAGCCAAACACGCCACTGGTTTGCACTAGATCAGTCTGAAATTATTAAGCCTTTGTTACAAAAATACCCTCTTGAATTGCACATGGCTGCATTCTGCATGACACAGTGCGTGCAGGACTTAGGACCCTCCATGGCACAACGAGCTGTGGACAACACCAGCGTGTTTGCTGTGAGTCAGAAAAGCTTTTTGAACTTGACTCAAGGTGCCGCGTGGCAAAGAAAACATTTACACTGGGCGGGGAAGCCTGAACCGATCACAAGATGCCCCTAGAGATAGTTCAGAACAGCACTGAAATCCATGTTTTTTATGCTACTTGGTGATATTCACCTATCGGCCAATAATTCACCACACTGATACAGTGTATAGGCCCTACCCATGTTATTTCATTTGGAAGCCAGCATTTGAAGAAGGCCTTAAGAAAGTTCACCACTACAATGATATTGTTTAACAATCTGTAAATGTAATTTGTTTCTGGAAGATTATTACTCATTATATTGGTTCAAATCTATTTCATCATTTTTATCAGGTGTTTGATCGTTAAGACAAATGATTAAACTACTTTCTTGCGAAAAAAGAGAGGTAATATAATACGCATAATTGTGTTACTAAAAACAAGTTACAAATATACCATTACAATCTATTTAAACCTATGTGCCCTAAATAAACATTTGTCACTTGTCACATAAATGATTGAATGCCTTCAATGATGATATTTAATTACTAATAAGTTGGGTGGAGGGTTGAATAACATCCATTGTGGGCTCCAAAGGCAGCAACTTCAACCATACATTTCAGATAACAGATTTTTTTTTTTTTTTTACAAGAAACATGAAATTCACGAATCACCTAGTTGAATTGTGTTTGTCAAAAGCGATGTGACCTGATTTGAGGAATTATTCTTTACTAATTATGTTCATCTTCCCGGTGGAATATGTTTCCATACAGTCTCATTATCGTAGCGCCCAAGCTCCACTTTATCCTCCTACTATAATAGACCTCCTTGTGTGTCAGCCACTCAATGGGATTAACTTGAACTATAACACGTCCCTGGTGGCACCATGTGCATCAAAACCAAATCAAGAGACAAACTACTTTTGTCTGCCGTTACGGGCGATCCCGATGTATTTACACCAGCCGCCACCAGAACTCCGTGTTTTCACGTTTGTCCACTAGCAGCCTCTAGAACCACGCAATGTCCGAACGTAGTGGGAAATAACACGTCAGGGATGTGAGGAAAGCCGTGGAAGAGGACAAAAAAAAAAGGTAACAGCCCAGGAATTCTCCTCGGTAAAATTATGTAATCTCATGAAACAATTGCTACGTTCAATCCCATTTAATTACTCTGTGTGTGATAAATGTGGGCCTCAGGTGTCACAGGGTGCAACCTCGTTAAACCACCAGCATGCTCTACTTCCCCTGGTCTGTCTGTGTGCCCGTCTGTCTGTCTGCCCTCTTTCTCTGTTTCTGTCTGTTTTTCTATCAAACATCGTGTCTGTGTCTGTCTGCCTGCATTTCTGTGTGTCTTTCTGTCTATATCTGTCTGTCTGTCTGTCTGTCTGTCTGTCTGTCTGCCTGTCTGTGTCTCTCTTTCTTGGGCTCTTGGGCTCACTCCTCTCTATATGGGAGGGAGGAGGGTGCTGGCATATCCCAGGTTCAGCTTTTGTTTTTGTCTTCTTGGCCTCCCCCTCCCCCTCCTCCTCCCCCTCCCCCTCCTCCTCCTCCTCCTCCTCCTCCTCCTCTCAGAGTCTTCTTCTAGCAGCTCTGACAGCAGCGCTTCTCTATAGGCTGCTGAGGACATTTAACATACAACTAGCCCAAATCCACAGAGGCAAAAGGTAAGTCCATTCTTTCTATATTTAAAAAACTTCTTAGTATTTTATATTGTAGTTATAGGTATATTATATCTAGTATTTTGGATTGTTGTATAGTTTAGTTATATTTCAAATATATGTTTGCATTTATTTCATATTCATTGTATTGAATATATTTTAACCTTTAACAATTAAGGTTGTGTTTTCAACATAAGTACTTGAATGCATATATATCGATGTACATTTTCTAACAAAGTATTTCAAAGACATAGTTTCATGCTGAGATGATGAGGCTACATGCATTGTGATATACCCCACATGTTAATGTTTTACTTTCACAAACTCAGACCTTCATAATTATTCATCACATCGTATTTAATGAGTAGTGACTTAGTTGCTTTATTAGATTCAATCTCTCATTTATAAAAAAAAATAAAACACCTGAAGAAAAACAAAATCAGGCATTATTCACTCATCAGGCGTTATCAGGCGTTATCAGTGAGCGATGAGCGATCAGTGAGTGAGCGATGAGACGTCCACGCTGTCTCCCTCTGCAGCAAGATGCAGCGCTTCAGGGAGGGGATCCACATACGCACCATGAAGGCCAAGAGGAAAGTGGAGGAAATCTCCAAAGAAGACGTGCAGGCGTTCCTGAAGAAGAACGCCTTTGTGCTCTTCACTGTCGCGGCAGTGGTCGTAGGTAGGCTCGCCTCCCTCTCCTCAGGCAACACGAATCTCAATGAATCGTTGCTTCACTAACCACAGGGACCACGCTCGCAATGAGTCCCCCAATTTATTGTGTTGTCCTTAACAATGGCGTATCGGGATGCCATGTTTTTATCGCATGCGCTCAATAAATAAAATAAGCGAAGTTAAAGAAAAAAAGGTGCATATTGTGTCGTCAACTCTGTATTGTATTATCTAATCTATGTGTGTGCGTGCATGCGCGCATGTGCGTGCCTGTGTGGGGTTGCCTGTGTGTGTGTGTGTGTGTGTGTGTGTGTGTGTGTGTGTGTGTGTGTGTGTGCGTGTGTGTGTGTGTGTGTGTGTGTGTAATATTATGATTGCATTGGCAGGCATCGTGTTGGGATTTGCGCTGCGGCCCTACAAGATGACCTACAGAGAGGTGAAGTACTTCTCTTTCCCCGGTGAACTCCTGATGAGGATGCTGCAGATGCTCGTTCTGCCCTTGCTGGTCTCCAGTCTGATCACAGGTAGGCCTGCTGGGTCACAGGACCCGCCTCGTCTCCACAGCAGGCTTTAGATCGTTCATCTGAAGCCCACCACATTTGTTCCGACCAACCATGTTGCTGGAGGCGGGATCTGTAAGTGTGTGGTTGGCTAACAGCGAACACAAACTCCAGCACTAGTAAACTCTCTCGAAATGTCTCGAAATGTTGTTCTACCGAAATACACTTAAACTTGAAATCTCCTTCTGAAAGCTTCGTCGACTCGAACGACCCTACTGAAGAGAGCGAGATTCTCCCCAGTAGAATCTCTCCGTAACAAAACAGGAAGCCAGGCATTACTCCGCCCCTTACAGTTTTTGGTTTCCGGCGCTGGTTATGTCCCGTCTCCCCCCAGATGTTCTGAAATAACATAGTAGGACTGGATCCTAGATCAGATGCTCATCAACCTGATCAGTTGGCAGACCCATTTCATGATCTACTCTGATTGTATCTTATGTTATTATGGTCATTTGATTAACCTAGAAATGATTTGGAAATGTAGCTTTCTATCAGAGAAAGATATTTATACAATGTTTTGTGTAAAATTAAAATATGTTTTGGTGATCTATGTTTGGCTCTGTTGGTCAGCCATGTGTGTTATGTTAGTGACTCTAGCCATGGGTTCCTGATTTGTGCACTGCTCATGGGCCAGATATCTAGAAATTAAGGTAAAAAATATGCAAATGAAAAATATATGCTGATTTTAGAAGATTTTTTGTGTTAGTCTCCTCATATACATACTTGTCTTGCTGTCTGACTGCAATATGACCTTAGAGTTTTACCAGCACTACTACTTCTACTACTACTACTACAAATACTTCTACTACCACTACTACTAATACTACTACTTCAACTGGATGGCTTGTCGTTTGTACAATGAATACATAATTGTATGTGATTCCTAGTCCTTTATTTAGCAGCCAATGGCTTGTATATGGATTATTTGCGCACTATCCCGCTTGGCTAAATAAACAGACTCTGACGTCTTTCCCCAGGCATGGCTGCTTTGGACAGCAAGGCATCGGGCAAGATGGGCATGAGAGCGGTGATATACTACATGACCACCACCTTCATCGCGGTCTTCATCGGCATCATCATCGTCCTCATCATCCACCCGGGGAAAGGATCGAAGGCTGAGTTTGGAAAGCAGCAGAAGATAGAGCAAGTTAGCCCTGCCGACGCCTTCTTAGATCTCATCAGGTAGCAGCCGTGGGTCACTGGGTGGCACTGGACAAGCAACAGGCTTCTTTCAGGGGCAGATTTTCACTGCATCTGACGATACAGTAGATGAGATTATCCTCTGGAATGTATCACGCCTCGATTCAGTGTTGTCGCATTTTCTCGTTTCAGAAATATGTTTCCGCCAAACTTGGTCCAAGCCTGCACTCAACAGGTGAGTTTCGGCCCAGACGTTGCTGCGTTGTCCCAATTGAATTGTCGTACCGTTTTACTCACTGTTGCTGCATGCACATGGTGCTCGGTTCAATTGCCACACTAATCTGTATGGTGACAGTGGACGCAGGATGCATGAGAATAGAATACCAATTTACATTTACTGTAAGTCATCACATTTATGAGATAAAAGGAAGAGAAATCCAAAGTAAGGTTGAGAACAATCAAAGGCAAAGCATTCAATGAAAATTGCTGCTACTGATTCCATTCGAAGATGACGATTTGTTTTATTTTGTTGTCAAGCACAACCAAATTCCCAGGCAATACAACGCCATTACTTCCAAGATTAAATGAACAGACAAAATTAACATAATACTTTACTTCACTTTAAATGCGCATAAATTACAAATAATGAAAGTAGTGTCCACACAAACCTGCCAGTCAAGTCAGATCAAGTTCAGTCTTCATACAAAGAGTTCTGCTTGCCTAGTTTATAAACAGCAACAGTGCAGGGTTGGATTGATCAGTGGTTGGTCGCAGAGCCACAGATTGTGTGTGGAATACGTAGAAGAGACGTAAGAGACATAAAAGTAGGACTATACCCACCGAGGGTTAAAATAACATGTAAATAACATGACCCCAGGGGAGGTTATACATACCTTAGCAGTCTCCTATGGCCGAGCCAGCATTTAACACACACTTTGACCGTAATCCAATTTATGAGTGTGTGATCAGTGGTCTGTGAAAAGCGATATGCAGAATTCTCAGTGAGAATGTATGTTCTCGTTGACTGTGCCGGCCTCTGTATGAAGACAACGTAGATTTTAGCCCGCTCCGGGCACATTTCTGACCAATCAGGGCATCTCTTCCCCCTCGATTGGTTGGAGGGGGAAGAGAGGGCCTGTCGATCACAGGTGCGTGCATCGTGCGACACTTATCACCGGCGGAGAATCGAGCAGGGAGAGAGTGATCTTACACTCTTCTCCTCTTTTCTGCTCCCTCTCTTTACAACTCTCAAATCTTACCTACAGCACCTTTAACCTTAACCCCCCCCCCCACCCTCCATGCCCTACTCACCCTAACACCCACCACCACCACCACCTCCACCACCACCTCCACCACCCCCACAGTTCAAAACCAAATACGGCACGAGGAAGGTGCACACCACGGTGACGGTGATGGTGAACGACACCTTCTTCAACGCCACCGCCGGCGCCAACGGCACCACCCAGGAGGTGGAGGTGATGGAGTTCACACGGGAGGAGGTGATCCCGGTGTCGGGCCAGGTGAACGGGGTCAACGCGCTGGGCCTGGTGGTGTTCTCCATGTGCTTCGGCCTCATCATCGGCAGCATGAAGGAGCAGGGCCAGATCCTCAGGGACTTCTTCGACAGCCTCAACGACGCCATCATGCGCCTCGTGGCCATCATCATGTGGTGAGGATGAGCGCGGCGCTCCGTTCAATTCAATTCAAATTCAATTTCAAGATTGAATTCAAATTCAAAATTGTATTAAAATTCCCCCATTGGGGAAATGTATTTTAGATTTTTGTGGCTCATGCTGCAATTAAAATATATATGACGACAATACAAACAGTATATAACATCTGAAAAACAAAAACACAAAACAATCCAAGGCAACTTCAGAGTTGTTGAATTCACTTCAGGACTGCATTTTATTTTGAAAGGAGCTTTTTTTTAAATTCTTTTTCAATGAGAATTTTCAATTCTCATCCAATCAGTGTCTCGGTTAACAAACCCTTTTTTCCTGTACCTTTTTTCCAAGGTACGCTCCCATCGGCATCCTGTTCCTGATCGCGGGGAAGATCGTGGAGATGGACGACATCACCCAGATGGGCGGCCAGCTGGGCATGTACACCATCACGGTGATCATCGGCCTGATGATCCACGCCATCCTCATCCTCCCCATGCTCTACTTCGTCATCACCCGGCAGAACCCCTTCATCTTCATCGCCGGCCTGCTGCAGGCGCTGGTGACGGCCCTGGGCACGTCGTCCAGGTAACCCTGTGACCGCCGTGAACGCTCAGGAACCTGTAATGTTACAGCGGACGGTTCAACGCCACCCTTTCCTCATGCTGCTCGTGTTAGAGATTTGTTGTTGATTTCCTTCCTCTTCTTTTCCACTGAGCTTCAAAGATTCACATGAATCTTTTGTTATTTACACGTGGATTACGATTTCGGATAATGTGGAATCTGCACAGCGCGACTAAAGGTGATGGTTAAAAGTGATGGCCGCGTTGTGAAAGTGAGGCAGTACTGGTTTAACTCTCTCACCCTGTCTGTCTCTCTCGCCCTGTCTCTCTCTCTCACCCTGTCTCTCTCTCTCGCCCTGTCTGTCTCTCTCGCCCTGTCTCTCTCTCACCCTGTCTCTCTCTCTCACCCTGTCTCTCTCTCTCACCCTGTCTCTCTCTCTCACCCTGTCTCTCTCTCTCACCCTGTCTCTCTCTCTCACCCTGTCTCTCTCTCACCCGGCTTCAGCTCCGCCACCCTGCCCGTCACCTTCAAGTGTCTGGAGGAGAACAACAAGATAGACAAACGCGTGACCCGCTTCGTTTTGCCGGTGGGCGCCACCATCAACATGGATGGAACGGCGCTGTA